>MU868569.1:10521-60538 GCA_036418205.1 Ostertagia ostertagi
ATATATAATCAATCACACACGATGTTGATAAATTTTCGCTAGTGATCACCAGTTTATCGCAACTCTGTTCATCAAACATTATACTTTACCCACTGCGAAAACAATTATTCTGAGAACACAGCCTAACACAAAACGAAAGATCGACCGCGCTTCAGACGCCTTTTATCTTTACACAACTTTGGCCTACATCGGATAGCCTCCTTAGAAAGGTAAGAATACACGCTGACGCGTTGTCCGACCTGAACCTTCCCTCCCTCCCCGCCCGATTCCGAGTCCACCTCGTCCTACTCTGCGTTGGTCAATTATCAAATATGTTGACTGATATTCCGCGCTACCTCTGCAGCCGACTTAGACTCAGACCTTCCTACACAGCGCCTTGGAATTTTCCGCTGTTCATTTACTTCCAAACTGAGATTTTCAAAATTTCTCCTTTATCGCAGGTATTCAACAAAAATTCATTAGCTAAATGTCGTCTGATAAGCACGAAGGATTGAGCTTTCAGCATTGATCGATCTCTTACTGGGATGCGCTATGGATTCCGATTTCATTCAAAATCGTAGTGGCATTTGAGTGCGATCTAGAAGACGTTCGATCCAGAAATGGCTCCCCGCTGTGTCGCAAGTAGTAGAGTTCAAGACAAAACACAGCATTGCTTCCTGGAGATATCAGCTCAGCAGCCCTTTTTCTGCAATTGTAAGCTGATAGAGTTTAACCCTCAAACTACGATTTTTTAAAAATTATATTATTGATGTGTTCTGTGTAGTACCTATCCCTCCTAGCAACAAAAAATCATCTATTGAAATTTGGCTGATATAGGTTGGATATGACCTGAAATTTGATGCAGGGACCACACAAAATCATCTCCGCTCAAATGAGAAACCATCACTCACGATAATTATTTTAACAATTCACTCGTAGAACAGCCAAGATCCGCTTCGGGCAACACTTGGGAAGAACTGCAAGCCGCCTTCTGAAGAGGCGCTACGGGTCCCACAGGCTTCGTTTTCTCTTGGCCGGTTTCGGCCGATAAAATACCTACCACCTGTCATGGTTCCTGTGCTTGTTTTGCATCTGATACAATAGTTCAGGGAGAAACTAAAACCATTGACACACTTATAAAGTGTGAGATTTAAAAATTACAATTGGGACTGCGCACGCAGACCAGTAACCTGCAGTATGAGTCGCTTCATTGACTTATCAGGATAGCTTGCTTTGACTTCTGACAATTTGCCGACAGAATGAGAGCTATAAAGTTCCTATTGTGCACCATCCACCACATTCCGCCATCAAGCGAGCGCTACTATTTTGATAAATCGCAAAACTGCGGTAGTGCCTTTGACTACGGAAGTAGTACACATGTGTACCAACGGTAGTCAAAAGGTTAAGAAAAGGGCCGGTCAGGTATGGTTATACCATAGCTGCCGTAGACTTGGAACGTACTGACTGGACCCAGAACATGACGATAAACAACGACATTTTAGTGAAATGCAATTGGTCACAAAGCTATTGAAAGGAGAAATTCGCCGAAAGTTGTTATGCGAAATACGTTCTCAGGTCGCTCTATGGGATGGAATGCGTTCCACAGCCCAGACGATTAGTTTTACTTTCTTCAACCTTAACATTATGTAAGAAGCACATTTATTTTACAACTTACCATGTTCGTGTCCGATGGGCCGCATGAACCGTAATGGACTTGATTGAAAGTCCTTCTTGCGACGAGTCGTTGGAAATTATCTAAAAATAGACTATGAAAAAGATTAACATCCCCTCTGAAGGGATTGAACATATATTCGTGAGTGACATCTTTCTACATGAAGGAGCTGAACATTAGGGTATTGGGGGGGATTCCTTTGCAGCCAATGGTATTGCTTTTCCTAAATACTTAACAGTCAGAGTCAACCCTGCGTTGCGCAGTTCGCAACGGCACGTCGAGAGATACCTCAACACGCACGGCTGTATGGCGGAACACAGACCGCCGAGCATGGCGAGTGGTGAATGTTCGCAGCGAAGAGAACGTGTGTCTAGTCGGGCATGCGCAACGTGCTGTTGAGAAAACTGCGCACGCAGGGTTGACTCTGCGTAAGCAGTACCTCCCTGCTTGGCGTAATTTTATTCAAAAATTCTCGTTTTCAAGGCGTCTTTTTTTCCTATGGATGTTCTTCCTCCGTTTCCTAGATCTCGACGCCTCCTTTTGTGCATTTACCCACAAATCACAAGTAGCGAAATCAAGCGTTAAAAACTTATCCAATGGTATAGCTAATAAAGTGAATCACCTACAGTTCATTTGTAAACTTTTCGGAACTGTACACATATAAAATTAACCAGTCGTTTTCGGCACTCACTTTGCAACGATGTAATGACCGCACCTACTGAGTTTCCTACGAAACCTTACAAATTGGAGAGAGGATACTGTGATCCCTAGTTTCAGTTGGCTGCTATAGATTGCATAGCGAGCTTCTTTGTTCGCGCGATACATTATAGAGCAACATATAGAATATGTGCGCGAGATTTTCCAAAGTGAAGGCCTAGCCATAGATGAACCGAATTTCTTTCGAAATTTAGCATCATAGGCTCACGATTTCGAAATGTAGGTTATCTCATAAGTTCACGAGTACCTTTGAGAATTCCTTCTGAGGCTACTCTACGTTAACACAATGGCATTATCTATGGCATCAAATGTATGCGTCATCACTATCAGTGAATTTGTTGTCAACCGACCAACCGGCAGAGCTGGCCCGCTTAAAGAAACGCAGTCCGATGAATTTTTTTCATGCAACGATAAGAAAGCTCTGTATTGAGAGTGGATTCGAGGTCGCTGCCACATTCTAACAGTAAAGTTTCAGTGGCAGTGGCCAGATCGACGGAGTGTAAGGCGTGCCGTAATTCACTTCCCGTCGCCAAAACGTAAGACATTTATCGATGTGGAAAGGTGCGATGCAGAGCGTGCAGGATATGATACCGTTATCGTTATCGTCGCCGTTTTCCATTCTTGAGAGCCTTTATCAAGCAGCTGCCGACTCTTCTACTCTCATGTATCATATCTTCCATGGGCTTACACCTGCGTCACCAATTACTGGCCTCACACCTTTTGACTGCATAACGCGAGGATAGCAAAATCCAGCGGGAAGCCAGCGTGACTGCTTCCTTTCAGTCCGATAAGGAAGGCGAGCTACAACTGAAAGGCAGTGAGATCGATTTCGAGTGCCGGTGGAGCCGTTGTTTTGTTCGTATAGATGACTGCTGAATCAGAAAGCAGACGTAACTTCGAAAGAAGGGCTGAATCACAGCTGCATATGGTAAGTAGTTTTCCGTAAGCTTCGATATCAAACATCGTGTCATTGTCGACAGACGGTGCTCGTTGTCGGAGGGCGGCGACCATACTTTTTGGTGTTTCAGGATAGTTTGCTTAGAGATTACCCAGATCCTCTGCGTTGATAACATCATTAACTTCATCTGCCTTCATAGCTGTAACTAGAGAGAGTTTCTAGTGGTATAACTCCGAGAAACTGGCTAAGCAAAAGAGCGACTTGACCTGCGGTGTATCCATTTCTGTACCAACTCTCTGCTGCAATCGAGCCGCCTGGCCTTCTGGACGATGTCCATGGGAACTGTTCTTTTCATATGCACTAGCGCTTCCGCTCAATGCAGTGGGCGTACGCGTGAGTAGGAAAGCAACATTTACATCATAACTCGTTCGCCATTTTTGTCACCTGTGGTAATTCAATGAAGGAAAATTGTAGCACAAGTTTTCAACCCTTTTAGCAGGAAGCAGTAAACGTCCTATAACGGTACCTCTTGAATATCAGGGTGATCGATGACGGAATAATCAGGGTTGTGATGTGATGAGGGTGTGATGGCCAGTCCCCCTTGTGGATAGGACTTCCACGAGAGACGCAGAGGTTCTGCCCACTCCGCACCGTTGGACCTTTATCGAAGAGGATTGGTTATCCCGCTAATAGTCCCTAAGTAAACGACCGATCCATCCATTCTGATACCTCATGCTGGCAGACAAGGACGATGCAGCGCGCCAAGCAGATATTCGTTTTGCGGCTTCCAATCGGTTTTCTGCTCAGTAGAGTCCGCTCAGAGGGTTGAAAAACATTAGCTCTTTTCCTTTTCTCACTTTTGAAACTCGAAGAAAGCGACTAGAGTGAGCATGGTTCGATTGGGAGTTACTACATGTTGTGGCTTCAAAGCCTATGCGGACATAATTACAATTTGCAGAAGAATTTTGAGGCCTTAGACACGGTCAACCCTGCCGTTGATACTTTTTGGAAATTTTTTACGACCCCCTCCCCCCATTCATGGGCGATTTGATATGACCCCCCTGTACGTAATACCTGCGTACAGACAATGTCTGCCACCAATTTTTTATTGAAATCTCTGATATTGATTTCAACGGACTTTAAAATACTATTGGATTCCTTTCCTCTTGGGAAAAATTCAAATAACTAAATAAAACACCGCACTTCTTTGGTTCTTGGAGAGATCAAAATAATAAATATCAGACATTCAGATATTCAGACGAAATGACGGAATTACAAAATACACAAGATGTAAAATTCTTCAAATTCAAAATTCTTCAAATTCTTCGGGAATCTTGTGATCCTCTTGACTGGTGTCAAAACAGTTGTCTAGTGATAGTGATACGCAAACATATCACTATCACATCGCCTCCCATAACGACGGCAACCCGTTGCGATTTTTTTGGAGGGGGGGGGGTTTGCAGAACTACGTATTTTGCTGGAGCCGCGACTTTTCAACCTTCAAGCGATCATAACCTTGTTCAAATTTATTCATTTGGAAAGCTGAACAAGGTACGACAACTACAGGATTCAAGCTTTCTAAGAAGCACCCGAAAGTTCCTGAAAAGAAGCAGTTCAAAAATTAGTCCCGTTGCGACTTTTTTCGGAGAGCATTCCTCAGGCCATGTTCTTGAAAACGCGGGTTTTTAGGCTTCATTGGCTGTCACCTCCAAGGAAAGCAATTATGTGTTGAAAACAGGACGTGTTAGAAAGCTTCGAGCATGCGCTTGCACTGACATCCCCTGCTTTGGTGTGCGCCACGCTTCGCCCGCGCTTCTGATTCGCTGATTCACTTAAAAGCTCATTTAGAAGGGTGAGTTTATGGATGCATAATATACATCTACCTAAAATTATGCATTTTATAACTATTCACATATTCAAATTCTGTGCTGCATTCGCTCTTTCCCTCCGTACCACCATCAATGATCATTATCATTACCAAGTATCCCACTGGCGGCCACCGACAGAGTACCCGGTCTCTACAAGCTTGGCCAAATACGACCCCCCGTTGAAATTTGTAGCAACATAGGGTTGACCCTAGCCCTGAATCCAAAAATATGCACAAACTTTTGAGACAACCTAATAGTTCTCTCTACGTGACCACCGTGACGTATTCGCGGAATTTTGCAGATATCCTCAGAAACAATTAAAGAAGCGAAAGCGGTACAATTGCGAAGAAGCATTCCATTCCAAAAAACGAACACTCAAACATGTACCCAACCAATGTTTGGTAGGAGAGCTATTCTCTCAATGACAGCAGCAAAGCGCGATGGATCAAGATCCCCAGACCTTGAGTTACAGTGAGCGGCATGTTGTTCTATTCGCTGCCTTAGCAAAAATTTCTGGTCTTTAGTAGTTACTGCTCAGCCTGCCCTAACAGAGCGGCTGGCATCAAACTTAGAAAAAAATGAGAAGCAGAGCTATCTTCTCGACTCTTGACGCGTATTTCAGGTCATTAGCTTATTGTTGTGTATGTTTTGTTCTGCTCGCTGTTCGGCGACTACGACCATTATGTTTCTAAAGTTTCAACCTGAGGACCACTTATTTCCACTGAGAAGGCACCTTGGGAATTAAAGATTCTCCATCATGATCGGTTCCAAATTTTACGCATTTTGTACCGCATCTCCCAATACCCACTATATATTGGGTTGTCCGGAGGTTTCCGCCGATTTTGACTCACAAATTCAAAAGCGCATATCTTGGTTCAAACAAATCGCCTTTCCTCGAAATAAAATGTGTTACAATCCCCAGACCATTGCCTACAAGAAATCTGTTTGACTTATCCGGATGTTGGAAGTGCTGGAGTTCTGTGCGCTAAGAACTCGGCGGAGGTCGTTTCACCACCATGTTGGGTTTCAATGCTCAATCTTTCTCAGTAGACCTTCCAGATGGTTGGAAAGGTAATAGTTAGTAGGCAATAGGTTTAATGTGTAAAATGTTAGCAGCACAATTTCATAGCCCAGCTGGTTCAAGTGTAGTTCAACTTGGAAGTTCGAGATGGGGTTGTGCAGCAGTGGGTAGAAGAGCTGGCTGCACCCAATTTTTGACTTCTTTGGGCTTTTTACCCTCACCGCTATGTTCAGAAATCTTATGTCGGTTACGCAAATTCAAGAGCAGCCTGTTCAACTAGTTTCATGCAGATCTTTCTTGGTCAAAACGCTCAGCTGATCTTATCAGTCTCCGATATCACTAATCTCCTTCGAATCTTTCAACATCGCGGGAAAGACATATTGAATTACGACTGCACAGCGTATTTTTTGTGTATTCTGAACTAAATGCTTAGTTGATATCGCAACTTGCTTCCGCACATTTCGCGGGCAAGCTTCGAGGGGAAACAAAGAAACTATGCAAAGGCAGGCGTGTTGAGCTATGTTGTTTCTTCGAGACGTTCACAAAAAGTGAGATAGTCGAATTCAGCGTTGAATAAAACAGATTTGGATAGAGCGGAGGAGACGCGCTTTTTAAGATAGTCAATTGTTTAGCAGCTCCTTGAAATAACCCAGAAAAAGCATTAAACAGCTGAGCTAACAAAAACCGGCCGGGAACTTTCGCGACAACACCAATATTATGCGCTATGTCTTGTCTGTGGGTGTGTGTGTCACGGTATCTTCTCTGCTCGGCGAAATTCCCTAGCTCCTGAGAGCAGCCTGGAGAGATAGGGTCAGAATGTGGGATCGGTTGGGCAAGGTTTGCGGAAGTATAAGACATTACATCCCTGAGCTAAGCGGAGGCTCGCCCACAGAGAGCGTTGGCGGTGCATCGGACATGAGCGGTACTGACATACCATGATTTTCAAGTTCAGTCGCAAAGCCAGCCCTCAAGAATGGGAAAAAGGTAGAAGTGTGTGCTGGTAACTAGATCGAACTGGGGGAGACCCACTTCGTTCCTTTGAAAAGAAACGGTTGCTTTAGTGAAACTATTTCACTCGGGTACTTAGAAAGCCTACGCAGCAGGAAATAAGATCGAGTTTGTGGAAAGCCATTCTGTAGGTATTTCAGCATACAGTGACGTGAGCGAGGCCTCAGCCACAATGAGGAGGCATGCCCTAAACTGGACAGCGTCCTGGCCTAATTTGGTTCCGGTAGTCTTGGAAGAACGGGAAAAACGCTAAAAGAGGCAAGAAGGAGGGAGGTCAACCATCAAGTGGCGGCGTGGTGGTGCACAAAAGTGGCGCAGTTTTGCTACACTGGCCTTAGAGCGTCAGTTCCAGCACGGTCTTGGAGACCGGGAAAAAAGTTGGTTGGGGCTCAGCAAGATAGGAAACGAGGTCAACGCCACTGGGTGCACATCACCCAAAGGAGCGGAGTTTGCTTACAAAACCTCATGCATGTCGGTTCCAAGAAGTCTCGAGAATAGGAGAAAAAGTGGTATGGTTCGGCGACAAGAAGCCAAGCATGTCGACTGTGCGCAATATTTGGCAGAACTGCTGTGGTTCCTGGCACACAAGCCGCTTCTGGGGCTGCGTAGTTTGCCGACACAACTGTAAGATAAATTCCGGATCTCCATCCCGAATCAATGGAGACAGGAAAAGAGCGTGGCTTATTGTAATTTCTGCAACGTTTATGGACACGAGGTTAAGTGTTTAAGGGGCAGACGGGAATAGGCCGAGTTGTTCCGAGATAGACCTCGTCTGCAATCTACATGCAAAACACCGCGAGTTCGCTATCCTGCCTGAAGCTCAATAAAAACTCGCACTCCATAGCGTCCATAAAATTGGCAAACAGCATGGTTCTAGTACGAGTCAGAATCAGGTTGATCAGGAGAACTGCCTCATTATATCCCCGCCGTCATCTATATCTAACACGTATCTAAACCTTTGTTCCATCCGATCGACTCGTGGATATCAAGCTAGGAACGTCCCACCGCGAGAAAATAAGGGAAGCGCATGATACCGGCGTCGAGTTCTGCGTGGAGAACACTGCATGGCGCGACGGGCTAGCGAGGAGGACCGTGCACTACAGCCCCACAGAAGCCTAGTTCGAAAATAGATAGCTGTGAAGCGTAGGTCGCTTCACCGACAGGTCCCAGAGGTTGTCGATCTGATGACGTCGCAGACCCAATTCAAGTCGGCTATGCCTTCAGGAGACCGCGACTGGAAAGGGCGCCAAGGCCAGGGAAATCGGAGAAGGTGTCCAAACACTCCTCACAATGGCGGAAGACACCAAGCGGGAATGGTGTGGCCATATGCGTAAGCCGACTCGCTTCAAGACGGCATTGGTACGCGCTGTGAGACAGGAGTCAGCGAGCGATAATTGGCTGTGAGGATAGACACGAAAGGAGGGTCCTCGTCAATATTGTCAGCTAGTATACGGCGCCGATAGAGCGTCAGTATCGTCCCTATTCTCGTGTATGTGAGACGGAGCGAGCTTGCATCAACTGAAGGCTTGAACGACGCCATCACGCATCCTCTGGAATGCGTATCCTTACGTTGACCTATAGCACGCTAGCTAAGAATAGCAAGTTCGTGCACGTAACACGTAGAGAGGACTCCTTGAAGGGTGCGAGAAATGTATGACGAATATGGATTGAGGGAAGCCGAGGAGAGAAGGGGAGGTCCTGGGTACCTGGCCTTGCGCGTGCATCGAGAGTCTTGCGCAAAATTCTCTGCACACGGCTTCGCGTAAACCAGTAGTTGAGGACTGCATGTAAGGCTCGAGCCACCCTACAGTCAGTCGAAGTCGTGAGAGCACAGCACGGAAATCGATCGTTGTCGCGCGCCTGGTCTTACTGGTAAACCAGAAGAATCCAACTCCTCAACAAACTGTGAACGGAGATCAAGTGTACTTCGACTTGCGAAGATACTTGGCTCCCTTCACCATGAGGCGGCCCCTCTCCTCGGCAAAGAGAGCACTTAGCGACGTTTTCGAAGAAGAAACGGATACACGTCGCGAGCAGAAAATCCTGCGGCAGTATAGGTGTTGCGGTAACAAAATGGTCGATAGCTGCACTGAGCAGACGCCCAGACGCGACGTCAAACCGAAGAAAATAAAAGCTTTTGTTTCTCCTAGATCCTGAATAGCGCAGTGGCATGCAGCACCACATCCGCAGCCAATGCAGCTGAGGCGACTCATCCTACGATGCGCCAAAGATTATGTAGCAGGGCGAGGCGCGAGGGGATTCAGCGTGAGACCAAACGCAGTGTGGTTCTGGAACGAGGCCATGATCTCAGTCGACTGGATACCAGTAAGAGAGAACATACCAAGGCTTCGTATGAAAGACCCGTTAGTGGCTTCCAGAGACTCTGCTGTCCACCCGATAGTACGTTGCAAGAGCTCGCTAGCAGCCGAGTTGCAAGGACGAAAGAAATACGGAAATGGACCGCTTGTAGCGAAGAAGTCTCTGAGAGAAGTCCGTAACAACGCAGAAGAAGATTCGGTATCTCAGGCGCTGGCCAACTGCCGCGCATTCGGCTAACCGCAAGAGTCAGGGGGTGAGAGGTCGTGAAGAGGCAGTACGGTTGAGCCCAGCCGCGCTGAGTGATCGCCAACTGCAAGTCAGTGAGGCGTTGAGACCGCAGTACTAGCAACGCGCTTCCTCAATCCGATGAGTGGAACCCTCACGAAAAGACTGATACTCGCACCGCTAGACGCGCCGAGCCGCGGCCCTATCTCACTTAGTGACCTAGGAGAATAGCTGGTCAATTACTATAAGAACTAAGCAGTGACTAGGTTTTGGGACCAGGCGGTCGTATCCAGATGAACGTCGCACATGGAGGCCAATGGAGAAGGCGCTCGAGCTAGGACGATGATTTAGATGGCTTTAACCAATCCTGAGCCGGTAACACAGAAGGCAAGGTTTACTAGCCGATGCCTATAGCAACAACGGGCAAGGTATCGTCCTTATCTACTAAGTTCAGAAGCTTATGAGCTGCATGACTGCTCCCTTACTATCCTGCGGCATACAAAGATATGCAGCTAAGGTGCGAATACCGTAATGAGGCTCGTCCGAGGCGACTTGCGTACGATCTCGCAGAGGCATATACATTGCTGATCGCGCTATCTACCAGGCAACAGTTCCGGGTGATACTGCCACAAATGTCTACCAAGTAGATGCATCACCTCGTTGAGAAAAGCTCAACGACAGACATAGGCCTATCCTCTGCTGCACGTAGTGGCCTTCGCATTGCGAGCGCTGGAGAAAACCGTTCGAACACGGAGCTCTATAAAGTCACGAGCAAGGTTACACTTTCATGGATCCAGAGACGTCAGGAGCGAAAAGTTGCCAAGAACACCTCGACCTTCTGTGAGAGGTACGAACGGAGCTCACACCGCAGCCATCTCCGATGACCACGCAGGCCCACCTCGCACGGCCTAACGATTACCTACAGTGAGCTAGTCGGACGAAGTCTGGCGGTGGCGCCAGTGATGCGCCTCTGAGAGTTCGTGCGTCTTACTCTCCCGTCGCATGTAACACTAGTATGCATGCTCAGCGGGTATCACTGGCAGGGCCATTGAGGAGCTATCCTCTACCGCTGAGACGCGACCAATCGCCTCTGATAGAGGACTATACATTTATACACTCATCATTTACTCTAGCGACAATCACGTGTACACCATGCTCTCACATCGACTTAGTGAGACATGTGTCGAAGCTACGGACACGTAACGAGAGAGTATATGGCAAAGCTCGCTGGCATAAGTGAACAACAACACGACACGAGTCGACCTCACGGACTCGACAATAGTCAACGACACACAGATTCCTGACTCTGAAGGATCAGAGGCGATCGTCGACGGTACCATGGCGTGAAATAAATCGGCTGCTTCGTAGAAGAGAGATGTATGGACTTCAGATCCCTCGCGAGCAGATCTGCAGCCGATCGGAATGTGGATCAACAGTGAAAGACACGAGTAACGCTGCATAGGATGAAATGGAGGGAGTCCACTGACTATCTCTGCGATGCGAAGGTGCTCGCAGAACGCTTATAGGGAAGTGTATCGGCAGGGTGAGGTCTGCGATGCTATACGGCACGCGAGTGCTGGCCCCCTGAACAAAAATCACCAAGCAGCTGGCACTCCGCGTAGCATGAGGGCTGAGGTGGGCCTGCGCTGGACGCGGCCGGACAGGTCAGAACGAGGAGGGTCAGAAGGCGTTCCGTGGGCAAGCTGTCGACTATTAAAGGGAATCGCTGCGCGAAAATTTTGCACTCTTTCCTATACAAATGAAATATTCAGTTGTTCAATACCTGAGGAATAGCACACACGAAGTTTTCAGCGCATGAAAATTCGCTCCTGAACAGCAACACCCCAAAACGTACAAAAACTTACACGTGAATGGCCATCGAAGACAGCAGGAGGCAGAGCGCGAGGCACTGGAAAAAGACAGCGTTTGGACGCGTGCCTACGATACCATTCGACGCATGAGAGAACGGGTTAAAGCGCGCGATTCGACGAGGTGAGACAAATAGACATCGATGCATAGGATGAGTTAAATTTAAGATGCAACGAAGGCAGAAGCCAGAAAAGAGCTTCTAGTGAATGCACTTCAAGAACCCATTTTGAGCATTCGACTCGTCGGACAGGATTCTCGTGAGAGACGTCCCGGGCAATTCGAACGCGTAGCAGAATTGAATTTCTATCAGTTCTTTTCCCGCTATTATACGTGGAATAATAGTAAACTCAAGCCAGTGATTTATGGCTGAAATAAAATCATGATTTTCCGCGCAGATTCCTTTAGTTGAAGTACGGTAACGCTCTGCATGTAGGCACGTGCTCGGAGGCCACAGACCCTCCATAAGAAAGCAATGACTCGAAGCGCAAGGCATGCGACCGCAAGGGCCCCAGAGAGAGTGGAAGGACGTACATCAAGACGCGACTAAGTGAATCACGTCACGCAGAAAGATGTCCCTAGACAGAGCGAAGGTGGCGACGACTGATTTAAGACAGCCGGACCCTGCGACTGCGCCGGGACTTAGCGGCTAGGAGAAGAAGATGGAAGGAAGAGAAAGCACAGAGAGATGGTACCTGTGCGCCAACAGGTGGGTAGAGCGCGCAAGCACGTGGGCGAATTTGCCACGGAAGCGTTACAGACTGTGGACTGGCCCTGTCCCACACCACTGCAATCCTGTGTGATGCACGCGAACACGTGCCAGCAAGCTAAATGGTAAAGGTACCAGGCGACGCATTCCGTTCGCAGAAACGGACGACTCAGCTAGCGAATCGCTGGATCTGAAGCGTTGTGCGCCAGCGAATCAAACTTTGGCACGCGGCGAATCCGGCCTATGCACCAGCGGATCGAACTATGTTACCCCAGCGAGTCCACATGAAAAGGCCGGCTCAATAGTGGTAGAATCCGAGGTCATCAAAGGAAGCCCGCTACTTTCAATCAGCGTCACGTGACAGTGGACCCATCTTGAAGGTGACAGGCTTCCTTTGAACGTTAAGTCTCGCCACTATCGAATCGCTGGTACATAGTTCGACTCGCTCATGCATCGATCGACTCGCTGGTGCAACGTTCAATTCGCTAGCGCAACGCTCGGATCCAGCGATTCGCAAACTATGACACTGGCCTAAAAGAGATACCACATATTACTTTAGACCCCTTTGTGAAAACAAACTTCTTAAGCGTACCGAAGTCCATGTAAGAGACCTGAGTGCAAAAGCTACACGACCTCGCTTATGTTATGGTTAATAAATTGTTTTTTGGACGACGGAGTTCCAAAAAATTCCAGCGACTTTCCTTGGCCTTCCTACCAAAACTTGTGCATCGCTGTAACAAATTCTGTGTTAAGGTCCCCTGCAACGGGCATTTACCTAGCTCAAGTTAAGTATTCCGCGATTTTTCCGTCTTCTAGGCATAGAATACAGAATTCATGATCTGATCACATTCAAAGAGTTGTGAGAATTGCTTTCCCCACAGCAATCTACTCACATTTACTCCTAAATTCCCTTATTCCTTTAATTTCCCGTGCGATGAAACGACTAAGGCTTTGTCGGCAAACTATGCTCCAGCATGCGCCATGCACTCAGCTTCCGCCAAAAACCGTAACCTTTGAAAACAGTTGCTGTGTACAGAGGCCTGTACTACCAGTGAAAAGAATCCGATAGGTATTTAACTCTGCAAAGGTCTGCTACCATTCAACCCAATCCGAAGTAGTGAAAAATCCGGTGGATTCGGCAATATTTCATACCGCCCTCAACTGCGCTTATCGCATGACGGCGTGCGCTATTAGGATCATCTTCCATCGTCCCACAATCACCCAGTTTAAGAAGTATGGTACGATCAACTTATTCCTTTTCCGATGAGAAACCTCATTAGAACTTTTAATGGTCTCAGGACTTCTGTCAACCGTGAGGCTTGGTGGTTCAGCGTCTTGTAATGATGTCTGGAGGCTCTCACACACACTATCGCAGCCGTCTATCCTCTTTCTTTATATCCCCACAAGGCTTAGTCCCAATAAGACACAAAGTGTGTGCTTTTCCAGCTACGCTCTCACCCTTTGGTTGACAGATGCCTTGTAAGCCTTTTTAAACGGGAGAAAGTTAAGATACAATGGTAAGATTCCGTACTGGGATCTGTGTCAAATAAACAAACCTAGAAAAACACTACCCTTCACAGACCCAATTTTCCGAGACAATTTTTTTGATTTTTTGAAATTTGTTCTCGCAAGTGAACTTCTTCAAAGGTTCGCCTCCGAGGCAGTTTGACCTGTGATAAACGAAGACCACACTTGGTTTCCAAGAAGCGCTTTGCGCCTACATCACATGCGTCGGGGCTATTGCGTTCTCAGCACTAACATCGATGGCGCTGGTGGCAAGTATTTTTGCGTAGAACGGATGTGCTATTCGTATCTCATGCGTCAAACATCCCCCAAGGGAGATTTTGGACTAACTTCACCGGAGAAAAAAAATCGAAAAAAACTCAGCTCCATTTTCAAAAGCGCGGCAATGAAGAGTAAAAAACACCGAGAGATTATTCGAATTTCATTCTATGCTCACACTTTGAATAGTCTATAGAAAATACATGGGATACTAGACGTTCATTCAGAAACCTCTTCGTGTTCGAAGGTTTAAACTTGGAACTTCGACTATGGAACGAGCAACTCCCAAATTACAATGCCATCAATAATGTAACACCATAAACCGTAATGGTACAGAAACACTGCTTAACCTCTATAAACTGCTTCTTCATCGCTGGGGTATTCAATGAATCCAACGACCAATCATAGCACTTGACCAACACAATATTTAGAAATTTTACTATAGAAAGCTACGTAACAACTAGGCTTACATTCGACGAATCACGACTTTTGAACATAAAGAATCTTGTCCGCGACATACACGCGATACACACAACAACTAAATAGATAGAGTGGTGGTGATCACACATCACACTACATCATGATATGAGGACAGTGGATTGGCAGAACAACATTGCCGAGATTCCAAGAGAACCGATGAATAAAAAAGCCGCCACGCATTATTTAGTATGAGATCGATAAGGGTGGAATGAACGAGGTTAATAATAAATAGTTGAAGGAAGTTATGGGTACATCAGAACACGAAACTGCTTGAACCGGGTCTAATTATACGGGCTAAATCAAAAATAAAGGGTCGGTAATACAACAACGTGATTAAGAACGATCAAAATTTCCAAATCTAATATTTTTTTTTCGAATTTTTGGGCATATATCACAAAAAACACTCAGAAATTGCTATCAGCTGTGCACATTTGTATGAGATCACTGCACACCGACATTTCAGCTCGACACGACTTTGGCAGTAACACATCTAGATCGACTAACACATACATAGAAACACTGAGGAAATCATATAGGCATCACGGAAAACAACGAGAAGAAATAAAACCGTGAAACAAAAGAAGGACAACGCCAAAACTGCAAACGACTGAAAGCAAACATCCTCAAAAAGGTAAGCACTGTTCACTATGTATAGAATTGATTAAGAAACTGAATCTGAACGCCGAGGTTGATTTTTAAGAAATTTTAAGTAGCTAAGAGAGCAGTGTGTATAATTAACGAACAATATGAATAAATAGCCACAAATACATTAGTGAGAAAGTAGCAAGCTATCTCTTGTTGCATTCGATGCACTGGAAGTGTTACGATTCAAAGGAACGTTCCCCATTTCTCGAGCAGCTCAGCTTTCAGTTCTGCATCCATCTTCTTGTACTGCTCGTCAGAGGCCAGAGATCTGTAAATGGACTCTGAGAAGGTGAAAGTCCAATAGAATAGGCTCGTTCGCCACAAATCAATTCCTACCTGAAAACGTCTATCGAGATTGTGTCGAAAAGCCGTTGCTTAATAGCCGAAAGTTTGAGCTGTTCCGCTAAGCGAATAGCGTGCATCACTGAGATCTGTGGCAGCTGGAACAACAAATGAGAAAAAGTTGTTGATAAATATGAACCAGAAAAATGAGAACAATCAAGAGTTGTTAATAGGTTCAAAGAACAAAGAATAAGGACGAGTTTATGACAGAAAAATTACAATACCAAAATTTTTTTTGATAAGCCAGTACAATTCAGCGGACACCCACCGCTTCGAAAGCAATGATACACAGCCAACCATTACGCCAATTAAAACTTCAAGCACTTCCTTCCCCCCTCCCCTCACCCCTAAGTAAGGTTTCATCCGACTCACGTTCGCTATACACTGCATTTCTATTATTATTACGAACCTACTTTCTACTTCCGAAAAACTTGTGAGAAGAAAAAGTGTGAGATATTGGCTTTCGCTAAAAAAAAGTATGCTTGACCGCGAGTAGGTATGATCACTACATAAGAACATCCACAAGTGGGTATAGCTCAAAAGCACAAACAATGTCATGAGCAACCCTAATGCAGTGGCATAGCATGTAGCAACCCCTTAAATTTTGCAGCTCAGTGTATTGACTCATGCTTTTTTGGGCAGTCTATTCTGAACCATGCCAAGCGGAAATTTGCAACCTGAGCAGAAAAATTCCTCATATGCACCCGCGCATCCCACCACATTATCCCACAGCGCGCGGTACCAAGTATGCTCTGCCATGCCACTAATGTGTTGTTTAGCAACGTCTAAAACATGAAATAAGTCGGAACATATGGTATGCTAACCTGTTCGGCAATGTATCTCTCACAGCTGTCGAAAACGGTGCTGAATTTCAGCCGATTAGCCAAAACCACAACAGCGTCGATGTTGTATTCTGAAATTTCAAATCTAATCATTTGAACTTAAAAATCAATGGGGACTCAATTTGCGATTCAAGAAAATCATCGAAATAGACATTTAAAGAAAACGGGTGATCAATAAATGCTTCCTCTTCACTTTATTCTTGCTTTACTAAGGAAAGTACCTATATTTTGGTAGTGTTCGTTGCCCTACAATTCTAGAGCCGTAAAATTTTCTCAATGTACTGCCTGTAGTAGGCTTAAAAATGGAATACAAAGGCAGCAAAAATCTGCGTTCATGACATTATTACGTTCGGTGAGATGGGAGAACGTCTCTCTAATCAATGCTCGTAGAAAAAGATAATGACCAAAACTTTCGAATAGATCAATGGCACGAAATGGAAAGAATAGTGGACAGCAATGTTTACATAGAATGAAAGCGCATAATATAAGTAATAATATAATATAATATATGCTGACCCAGCAGTTCGGAGCACATGTCCATAATACAACGTGAACACAAAGTTTGATTGAAACTTTCATAAAGTAAAGGCAAAAACTTACGATTAAGATTGTTAGGGTTGTTATACACATCCAAAAGCGACTGAAAATGTGTGGGATCAAGCTCCAGGCGCAACTCTCCTTTTGATGGATCATGCATGGCGAATAGTTGAGCGAAATATGCCGAAGCACGGGACAAAGCTGATCTCGATAACAGGAAAAGCGTATGGCCGACTTGTACGCTTGTCTCGTCATTGACTGCGCTATCAGTGCTGGAATGTCGCATTCATTTAGGAGAGGATAATGGAAAATTCCTTACGAATGAACTCACGGCTCTCGGGCTGGTGACGCTCCCTTTCCTTTTACGGGGCACGACTCTCGACGATGCCTCTCCAAATTCCATTCGGACGAGTAAAACTTTCCACATGACTGAAAACAGAGATTCCAAAAAATGTCATCATTTTTCACAGTGGCTGTCAACCAGATTAGATTGTCAACCAGAGTTCCCTTATACAGTGTGTAACAACCAAATACTGATGAATCTGTCGTTTATTTCCGTATTAATACTCGTAGTTTCAAACGACAATAAAGAGACCAGATACGAAAAACCTGAAGCTAAAGCTCGAATACCGACTGATAATGGAAATACGGAATTTTAATCATCCACGGTACACAGTCCAGAAAACTACTACACTACAAAAATCCATTTAGGACGTGAAACAATCACTGCGCCAAGCGCAAAGAAGATAATGTATCAAGAGAACACAGCCATGCATAAATGAGTACCGTAAGAAAGCTTAGCAAAACGGATACAATAGACAACTGAGGAGTAAAGGAATTAGTAAGTTGGTACCACGATTCAGTCAATAAGAGTGATGCTGCTACACCCTCTTCTCAATAAGAAGCGCTCACTTTAAAGACTGAACCACTGGTAATAGAAGTTGGAGAAACACCATAACTACAAGTAGTCATAAGAAGATATATAAAATTGCAACTACAACACATATTATCCGAGAATTAGCGACAGGCGCAGAGGCTAGAGAAGATTATGCAGCGAAGTGTGGAAGTCTGCGGTTCAGATCATCCCGTTCGATTGGGTGATGCAACGAGCACTACGGCTAGAATCACATTCCATGCTAGCATTCGCCGCAGCAACAATCGATATCGAATCGTCGTAACCGGCAAACTAAACCACAAACTTCACAATGCCATGCCACCACCACCACCACCACCACCACCAACACAATCACAAACCCACAACATCTCATTGAAAGCAACTTTGAAAATCAATGTCGATCCGTGTTAATCGATTATTCTGCCTTGTAAGGTCAACGTGTACAAATGAGTGCGACATCGTTATGTACAAAAATTGAGTATGCGTTCTTGACTTGAAATTCGCTCAAAGTCACGATAGGTCTAAATGGACATGAACGTGGTCGTTAGCTAGCAACGTTTAAACCTGTGAATTCGCCTACGTACTAAGATATTCGCCACTAAGACGTTCGGTATTACTTCAACGAATTAAGCGGGGCTACTTACAGCATAGATCTTGTCGCTGCCTATTACGCGCGCGTTGCACTCTATCCACGAATGTCGATCTTCACACTTTCAATCTGAGTGAAATATTGCTTTAATTTACTTTTCGAATGCATAACAGGACGGAAAAATTCGCGAGAAACATCACAGTAGTTGCGATCTTTCAGATAAATATAAACAAAAATAAATCCCACAGGACGAGAGAAAAAATCCACTGTATATGTGTATATCTATGTGTATAGCTTCACTAAAACTAACGTCCTTCTTTCGACAATAGAGTCATGTCCCCCCGAAGCACAATCACCCTTGTCCCGAGAGCACATTCAAAATTATCCCACGAGAATTTCTCCCGAATTAGGATCACTTGCACAGATTTAGTATACCACCTTGGGGTGCGGGTGTGGTTCACCAGGACAGAAAGCGACTTCTTCGCGTTCAGCGCGAAACATTCTTCGCTGCAGAAACCTGAGTGGGCCTGCAATTCTCGCAATGAAAAATGTTTACCGCGAAAAGCGGAAAATTCGCTCTCTGTCCTGGTGAACCACACCCGCACCCCAAGGTGGGTATAACTAAAGAGTTTTATTTTTTCGGTTCGCCTGAACCAAATCGCTGCAAATCCTTCATGATAAGCCACGCTCCGAATAATACGGGATGTCATTGATCCATCGAAAAATTGGAAAATCACTACTGTGAAAAAGCGCCTGATCATAAAATCGCTGTGAGTAATGAACAATTAAAAATAGCTTTGAAAACTATTACAACACAACGCAACTCCCACATTACTTCCAAGACGACCGGAATGTGAATGGAAGTGTCTCGGAAGCGTATGACTGAGCATGATTCCTTTGAGAAAAGAAGTAGCTCAAAGACTCACCCTCGCCAATTAGTGAACATTACCCATATATAGTGAGATACTGACCTGGCAGAGATGTTTGTGCTGCTGCGAACGAGATGTATGACCGCTCTGCACATTTATTTCACCGGAATTAGCACGCTTTCTGGTGTATTGGAGGCAACCGGGTTGTGAGCTTTCCGTGGGCGTGGCGAGAATTCCCGGAGAAGTTGAACGATCAAGCCTAAAATGTCGTCGAATACTTAAACAGGCCAACTATTTTCACAGATTTTCACTTTAAGCAGTGGTCCTAATGCATGCGTGGTGACAGGAAAGGAAGCCTACCTCTGGCTGGTAGTTGAGTCCGGCACATCATCCGTTTTGCGCAAAGAATGACGCTCGTACCATTCGTCGACGGCAGAAGCCGATCCTGAGCCAGTCAGTGATGGTGTACGACTAAACTGAACACCTTGTTGGTGTAGCGGTGTAGAAAGTGCAACGTGGCTTAACATTGGATCTGACATTCCCATCGAGTCCTGCAAACACACGGTAAGGGTACCATATATGCTCAAAAAGAATTTACGAAAAAAGTACCGTGTTTCGGTCATTCCCGATACATGCACTTCCAAGCATAACGTCTTGGAGGTGCAAGGACTCCTCACTAAGGGAAGAATTATTGGTGTTAGACCCTCCGGATGGAGCTGCAGGTTGATTAGCGCCATTTGCACGTGCCTCTACGCAAGTGAGCCGATGACGTCGTAACGAATAATCGGAGGAGAGAACACTGAAATATCAGGCAGCATGTGAAAGAATTTTTCAATGCTCCTATTTTAACGACGACCATAAAATTTGAAAAAAAAACATCAAAAGGTGCTCAGAACAAATTGCGGATGTTGTGCACCAACCAGAAACAATACTCACCGGTTACAATCAATGCAAACATGAGGCGGTCTCTTATTGACACGAGTAGTTGTAGATGGACCAGACTGAGGAGCCGATCGCGCCCCATGAGAAACGTCCGCCGGTGTTGCTGTAATTATGCTAACAGCTAAAACACTAGGCACAAACCAGCAGCTATTATTTCTCACGGCTTTCGGACTACTGGCTTTTATCGTTTTACCGATTCTCCATAACTGTTCCTGTTTCTTGTCAAATTTTGAAAAACCTGAGTTAACACCATGCATATCACCATGACCCGAATGATATTTATGATTGCAATACGAAATTCATGTCTCTGTTTTCATTGTAACAAAAGTATCCCCCTAGATCAACACAATTTCAATCGTTTTAAATTTCGCCAAAATTTAAGAGGCTCTCAACACTATGGGAAAGGTATCATTGGAACAAAAGCCAAGAAAACTCTCTGCTGCTAGAAATACACTGTCCGACCAGCACACTGAAGACCGGAAATTAGTTTACATTTTAAGCACATACATTTCTGCTCCATCCACGAACTCATTGCGGAATGAGAACCAGAGTTTGAGTGGAACTGTCCAGCAACAGATGATGTCAAAGAATGCATTCTTGTAGAATCGTGTGTGAGAGAAGAGCTAAAAATAATGTTTACGTTCACTACGTCCCAATATTGCTCATCTCTTTCTTACCTTGTTTCAGTTTCCTCGTGGAATGTCGTGTCCGCTTCAGCTAATTCCGTACGTGGTTTCTTCCCTTCTATCTCAGCCATCTTGAAATTATTGTTAATAAGCTCACTACGAAGAAATGGACAAATTTGATGAACGTACTTCCTGTTCAGCGCTCCGCTTCAGCTCGGCTGCAATCCTGGCGGTTTCAGCGCTTTCCTCATCATCCACGTACTCTCTTGACCTGGCCCAACTGCCCTCCGTGTGCGAATTTTGCACTTGATGGGAATTCATCCATGAATTATTCACCTATAATGACACAAACTCAAAAACCACACTTAAAACATCACGAGTCGTACCCTTTCCTGATATCTTGACTGTTGAACCATCTGCTGAGAAGATCCCATCATAGGTCCTTCAGATTTATAGTCATTTCTGGCCACCGTCATACGATTGACTTGTTGCCCCAGAGATGGAAGTGGTGGCGAGTCACCCATACTGCCCAACGATTGAGCAGCACTCATTGGTCGTGATACTTCCTCTGCCGACAACTTGTGTACTGCCATGCGATGACGCTTCACGTTTTTACGGCACGAATAACTAAACAAAAGCTCGACATTTGTTTCGATAGAGAAAAAAAATAATAACTCACGTTTTCATACATTCTGGACACTGAAATTCGGAGGTGAGTGGCGCAGCCTGGCGACCAGATGACAACATGCCAGAGGAACCAAGCGCTGGAACACTTGTCTGTATCGCATCCGAACTACGCCGCTCATTTGTATCTCGGGACGATCCAAACGACGAGTTCAGGCGCTCGCTAGAATAATGCAATAAGACTTTTAGATGTGAAATGTATGAAATCCGCGTTGGCATCCACATATCCTACCTGGGTAACGGCTGCGTTGTTATAATACTCTCAAGTGGAGTGATTGGTGCTGATGAGCATTGAATTGACTGCGATCCAACTCCTGCGCCAGATTTTACGCTGAAATAGTGTACTGATAGGTAAAGATGCATTATTATGCTGATCTTGGAGGAAAAAAACACACTCGTAAATCGGCTTCTGCTCGACAGTTGATGAGCAGCGCATAACTGTTGCTGGTTGTACATTCATTGGAAGACGAGAGATGACGTTCGTACATTTATACGAAGACGTAGACGTCTTCCGCTCTATCATTTGTGAGGGCTCCTGCACACGATGCTTCTCTTCACCAGTACCTTCAGTGTCGTCGACGTGGTGTTCATCGCACGACTTAAATTTCACAAGTGAGGGTACCACATGCAGGGCTAATTTTGTGGCGAAAAAATCTCAGCGCTTTTAAACCCTTTTGAAAATAGATACGATTTTTTTTCTTCCTTAGCACATTAGAGATAGCTGAAGCGCTGATTTCAATCCTCTCCCAAATCGAAAGAAAGCATAATGACAAGATTAACTAGAAGCAAAGCTCACCGTTTCGTTGTTGCTGTTATTATTGTTGTTGTTGCCGGTGCTGTTGTTGGTGCTGCCGTTGTTGTTATTGTTATTGTTGTTATTATTATTACTATTATTAGAAGTTTTAGCCGCATCCTCGCTACTAAACTTCTCCATCGATGAGGTTGCTGAGGGCGCCATGTTTTGATTTTGCTGGTTCTGAGCCTCTAGTACTTTTTGCTGCATGTGTTGTGCTCGTAGGTGTTCACCAACAGTTATCTAAAATCATTTAAATACAAAGAGTGATGACAGAATCCCAAACGGTAAAAGATTGCACTGACCCAGGGTCTTTCACCGACTATGCCCTGGTCCTGTACAATCACAAACGTCCCAGTGTTATCCGATGTTGTACGAGTTATCATCTGTGGCTGTTGTTGAACATGCTGATGTGCCTCTTGGCTAGCTGCCAAAGCAGCTGCATACGATCGATCAATTATCATTCTTTCTCGCGCTGCTATCTCAACTGGTTGCCATTTCTAAAAAAGTGAAATTGCCCGAAAAAAATCAATATGAGTGAATATCCTTACCTGTTGCTGAACAGGTTTGGACACTGGTGAAACAACTCCACCACTTCTTGAGTACTGCCTAAAATTTTGAAGTTTAAAAAACAACAACAAGGTGCTGGAGAAGTCTAAAACAAATAAATAAAAAACACCACTTTTGCATGACGATCTTGCATGTGGCACGATGACGTTTCAGGTTACTAGCCGAACACAGCTGGCGGTTACAATCTTCACATGTGTTGTTGTTGGCAGCCAGCTTGGGAACGCTGTAATCGACGAATAATAGTAAAAATTTCAACCTTTGCTTAGAAACAAATTGACTAGGATTTGCAAAACTATTCTGCTGAACTAGCATTTCCATTTACAACTGCAATCACAACTTTCTGAACCTAGCTCGTTATTTATCCTGCCTATTTCATAACGCGATATCCGAAACCATTAACTTTTTTCTCTAATTCAAAAATTTCGAGAATAACAATTTTCCGAATCGGAAGTAGCAAACATACTAAGAATTTACTACACCGTATTCTCAAAATGGACAATTCACTCAAACACTAATTTTGACCTACACCTCTCCCTTGTGAACAGAGGCTGCTCGGGAGCGGGCCCCAATGGAAGTGACCACGATTGTGGTCGTCCAATTCTTAGATTTAAATGAAATTAACCCTAATGATGACATCGAAAACTTTGCTTTATGCCAGACCGGTTTCAGAGGTAAAGCAGAACCGCACAAGCGCTCTTTTCGCAGCGATGGCACTACACCTCATTTGCTTCACCGCATTGGCTAAGGCTTCCACTGATCATTTATTGCTTTGGCGCAGACCTTTATGATACTCATTGCTTTTTGATAATTATCGTCAACTTTGCCAGAGACGAAACAAGCGTGGTAACTGGTCGCGCAGCAACGCAAGCACGATCACCGAAAACTCTTGAAGTGTTCAATGGCACCAACGAACGGAAGCATGTTACATGGCTTGACGATAACTATACAGCCAGAGGGAAGAGGTTGATGGGTCGTCAGGAAAGAAGACAGGTGTTTTTTTCACTAATCTGACAGATTCTTATACAATCTCCGATCTGCAAAACTAATCTGCTCACTTAGACGTTTTGTCATTTGAACTCATTGATCTACATTTTGTATGAAAAATCATGTAATTACACATGTACAGCTCATATTTTACCTTTATTTCGTGTGAGAGGAATTGATTCTATTTTCTTGTGACATTTTATAACGTTGATAGAATTATTCCCCAACACCCGCCAGCACATCCCCATTCCTGCCCACCCACGCCTTTAAGTGCGTCGTTTTCACTCGTGAGGTCAACAACTGGATTTGAACCTTAGGCTTCCTAAAAGTTGTTTTCTTCCCTCCCCCCCCCTCCACTGTGACGGCAACACCGTGTGAAATTGCAGAGAGCATATTCAGTGGATGCTTATATAGCGGTTGATGGTGTTATCACTTTCATAACACTACGAAATATTGATACTGCAAGATAGGGTGCTCGCCATTCTGGTATCAGTGTTGTTTCCCTTCACTTTTCTTATCATAGTTCGAGGAATTTCGTAAAAGAACAGACCGATGCATACATAACCACATACCGACCGATATACATATAGACAAATCGACACACCAAGGTTGCAGCATCCCTCCATATTATAAAGCAGTAGTTTGGCTTGTTTGTTCGTGTGTTTGTTTGTAACCAGCAGACTGTCTAAGTAGACCCAAGAAAATAGTTGGGATATGTTCCCGGTTGAATGGACAATCGCTTTCAAGGCATGTACGGAACTGAGCGGGGCTTAGGAAGTCACGGCACTGGGCGGAGCCCGATCCAATGGGCGGGGCTTATGCCAAAACCTCTTCCAAATTGCGCAAATTCCATTTTGAATGTAAGGGCCTCGGTGGGCGAACCAAGATTCAGGCGCGTAGGTATTAACAGGACAATAGCAAGACAATCTTTGTTCATCACGTATCGATCGGTCCCGATTGAAGATATGGTTTTAGCGCTCGAATGAAGTTGGCAATCATATTTTGATTGGGTTAGTGTCATAATGGTGGAAATTTCAACAAGTCACACGATCCATATCGATCATATTATATCACACAATGGCTGTGATGAAAAATCCCGGTGCAGCAAGTTCCGGCCGAGGAATTCGGTACCAAACTGCACTGGACGCATCCCCATATTCTTGATCAGAAAAACTTCGTTATCGATCTAGAGATAAAGAATTCTTGTGACCCATACGAAACAGTGATCAGTGTCAGCCTAGCCTTGGCCCACATGATCTCATTGCACTGCGCGAGCGGTCGCAGAGTTTGGCACTTCTGTAGCAGTGTGAGTTTATCGAAGCGATTCACCGGGAATGAGTCACCTTTGAACCATGATTTCTCGACCTACGAGGTGCAAATCAAAAAAGCGAATTAACTAGTTTGTTCTTTTCCGCCTCCACAAAAAAAGTTTCGCTCGATTTCAACTTCAAAATAGAAGCTTCGAGAATGTAGTGGAAAACCTGTTTAATGCATTCCTTCGTGTTACTACTTTCAAATAAGACTATTTTTGAGAGAAATATCGTAGAATATTAATTTGGTTGTCTAGCTGAGTACACGACAAAACACACCACAACAAAGACTGCTGAGGTGAAGTTGACGGTGTGCAGATGCAGTCGGATAATGACGAACAGCGGCATGATGACGACGTAACGAGCGGCAACTGAGGAGGAGGGGCATTCGAACATGAATCAAACTGATAAGTTGTACCACCACGGTCAGCAGCAATCACAGTCACAACGGCGGTGATACGCGATGATGATGATGGTAACGAGCACGAAGTGGATTTCATAACGCCAGGAGAAACAGCTGAATTCATTACGGCCACTGTCAGCAAATCACCGGCGACCGGTTCTGCAGCATTCTTGCTTTGAGAAGTCGATGAACGGCTGAAAATCAGAAATCACCACTACAACATAAGGACCACACAATATTTCACGCCACGGGTTTTTGTAGAGAAGTGATGAAAAATGGATCCACCAACATTCGGAAAAGCACTCAGGGTCCTGACATTACATAAGGGCAAAAAAAATCGGAGCACACATAGTCACGAGTGCAACATGACTACTTGTGGCGGAGATAATCTGCCTTTTTGTAGAGATAGAATCAATGTCGGAGCTGGTCATTGTGCTTCATTGTGTTTGCCAATCTCACATCAGAAACAAATCAATGGAATGCAAACACTCGTGCTGCAATATGAAAATGAGGAGAAAAATGAGTTCGTTGGATAAACCATGAGGAGAGTTGAAATTGGGATGACATCCAAGTCTCGAAAGGCAAAACGCAGAGAAAATGCTCACTCGCTGTCAGGAGGCGGACCATTCTCAGCGATGTATTGTTTACAGGTAGTGTGGTGGCGCTTCAAGCTACGCAGAGAAGAAACTGACTTTTTGCAAGATTCACATCTGAAAATCACGCATATCAAAAATGTTTCAGTTGAAAAGAGGCGAGGAATAAACACTTGTCACACTTAAACACCTAAACTTACATAAATATTGTACCAGACGAGTGAGTCCCTGTGGATGCGGAACTTGTCGAATCGCTACTTGAAAGTGCTCGGGGTTCATCGAGGTCCAAAGAGAGAGGATGTAAGCAGGCATCCTCGAGGCGACATGAGATACTGAAACACTTTAAAAGATCAATTCTCACATAAAAATAAATTTTCTGGCATAATTTGGTCACATCTGAGCTTTCCTAAAGTGATAATCGAACACATTATAAAGCAGCGATCAACCTAATGGTGTACCGCTAATTAGCACTGAACTTCAATTGCTGGTGCAATTGCAGTTCTTTCTTCAATAGCAGTTCTTTATCCATACACTTGCCAAGAATGCGGAGATGCACAATGAATAATGAGACAATCTTGAATAAGAAAAAGACAATATATTGAAGAGTTCAGCGAACACTAACGAAAAAAAGAGGGGGTGGGTTAAAACGGTTTCAGAAATATATCAGTGACCAAGACAATATTTAGGGCAGTGTAAGCTACACCGTTTTTGGTTTTGAATATTGAACGCTCTGAGCATAAAATCATCATAAATCAGAAGAATCTTCTTGTAAAGAAAAACTTAGATCACGGCAAAATGGCAGAAACTGAACACCATTAAACTCTACGTGGTGGCAATGTACCGAAATGTAAAGCTTGAGCCATCATCGGATATAAGTTGTCAAGCCAGGGCGTAGCGCAGCTTCACAAAGAGATCGGCTTGAGTGACGCGCCAGAGGAGCCACTGCTGCAGCAGAACTCTACTTGATTGTGCTGCTCAAAATTGTTGAAGAATAGAGGCGCGAAGGATCGTGAACCGGTGCACCACTTTATAAAGGATTAAACTTTAGGCTCAATAAGTCTCATGGCGTAATCATGAAAACGATCTCTTCGCAGAGCGATGCTCTCTCTTGAAAGCCAATACCCGTGGCACCACATATCCACTTTAAAACATTGTTCGCAATGTGGTGCCTGCTAAAAGAAAATATACCTGTTAGGATCCAGGGTACCGAGCTGATCGGCTGGTTCATTCAAACAACGTTCGTGCTGACTAGATACGGATTGTGGAGCGGAATAACTATTGCTGCGAGACCAGTCCGCGTAATGTTGATCATCAGTAGACTAGAAAGGACAACTGGATTATAACTCCAATTTCAAAATTACTCTGATCAGTAACACCTACGAGGTTATAGTTAGAATAAGAAAGGTTAGAATACGATGATGTAGGCGATATCATCACCGAGGTAGAAGAGGGGCACACTGCAACGGAAGAGGAAGGTACTGTAGAAGGAGGCATTCCCATGACGGTGGTACCGTTACCCATCCTAGCAGGACAAGTTTGACGATGACGCTAAAAGAGCCGATATAAGCGCCAAGCTCTTCAGTGATGAAAAATTGAGATGCACCTAACGTAAACACCCACCTGTAGGTTTCTAGTGCTAGTTACTGTTTTATGGCAGTCGGGGCATGCATAGGCGATGCGTGGTGGTTGTGGTGCAGCAGTACCGCTGCGCTGTTGGGCTTCCATTGCCAGACGCTGCTGTTTTGTAGCGGACAGAATCTGTGATACATTTCTGAAAAGGAACAAATTTGACAAAAAAGAGAATCTTGACAAAAACCAAAAGCCTATGTTTATGGACATTCATCTTTTAGTCAATGTAATTTCATTACTTTGTGGGCCGCCATATCTAGATGAATATTAGAATGAGTGGGACGTTCTTCCATATACTTACTACCTGGACTGTCTTATTTGCTTTCTAAACTAGTTCATCGTCTTTTTTCGACTATTGGTCCTGTTCCTATAGAAGGATTATAGCTATCTAACTGTAGTTTACTTACTTGTCAATGACAAAGGTAGATCTGCAACAACGAAGAGAAAAACGAAGGCTTCTTTATTTAAATTTCTGCCTTGAAATTTGAACCAGCACTGAGTTATATTTTAATTGTGATAGCTCGTGAATGTAAACTGGTCCGTAAAACAATTCGCATTTATTTGCTATTACGCTTCCAAAACCAAACCGAATGGCAAGGGAACTGCCAATCCATGACTGAACGTTTTTGCCCTTCCAGATTAACATGGCACCGACTGCCCGCCTTGAAAGATTATAAATTTGGTGGATACTTGATTCTAGCATTAGTCAAAAAATGTAGGGGCGGCTCCTAAAGTCGCTGGGTCACTCCCACTGTAATGTAAGAGGACCACACAAATACTCTAAAGCTGCGTTTATAGTTGGCGGTTTCCTTAGAAGGATAGATCATAAATTGTACTTCACAGTTAAATATGGCAGTGGAGATTGATCCAAACTGCAAAAAAAATGGCGTAATTAAGGCCAATACGGCGTCATGACCCTCAGCCCAACTATAAGTATTGGCAGTATTGATTGCGCCAACGATCCGTAAGCGTAAATCGCTAACACGGATCACGCTTACGAATCGTTCACAGTGAACCTGGTTAAGGGGACTTTTTAAATATCGAGTTTCTTTAATTAGAGCTCCGAATCTCAGTGCTTGTACATAGGCTCAAGATTACATTATCACGAAAGCAATGGGAAAACAGAAACAAGCTGCACCTCGCTACTTCATCCTCCACCCTTTTCGGATCGATAGCCTCTTTCTTTTGTGTGCTACGAGATGCTGTTCGTCGACTTGAAGTGCTTCCGTGTGATTTCATTGTAGAACTAGAATAGAATAGGTTAAATTTTCCAAGCACGCAGAATTACAACGAGCATCATTTTCGCCTACCTTAGTAGAGTCCTGACGGGAGCATATTGAGTGCAGGTGGATGGATCAGCCGTCTTCACAGGATACGTGGGTACACTTCGTGGCTGGTCGTACCTGAGAAAAATCGAAAATAGAGAACTTTTTTGAGCCACAACTTCACATATTCAATCCAGCTGAAATTTAACGACTAACACCGCGGCTAACCTTACGACATTGTTGTCGTATTTGTTATTTTGAATTGTTGCAGCATGATGCTCTGTACGACCGTTTGACTTCATTTGGTTGTTGGTATTCACTGAAACATGAACGCAGTTTTTTCACATAAATATTGATGAATAAGAAATGAGATACGTACACTGGGTGAAAGGGACAGCATCACTGCCAAATAAATTCTTCTGCTCGTTGGACATGTCATCCCCAAAAGCGCTGTTAACGTCGTATAAGGATGATGAGGCTGAAAAAGCCTGATTAAATTTCATGGAAAATTAGAGAAGTAATGCTTACTAGGAAAGGGTAGCAATAAAAATGCACCGTTATAATCATCGAAACCCAAGGTTCCTCCGCCAAAACTTCGTGGATCCAAGTAACCTGAAATACGCTTTTGACCATCCCGTGACAAAAGGTATTTTCCAGCAGTTAAAGCATTTAGAACAAAAAACGCACCTCCCATTTCGTGATGAGCAAGTTCCATGCTCATCACGTCATGCACGTTTGGTTCCAGAAGAGTTGTGGAAAACGGTCCGCTACATCCATCACCAACGCCGTACCCCAGACCTACAACAAATACACTTCAAGAGGCCAAACTTCTAGAAAACTGGCATTTGCAGTTGAACAAGGCAGTCTTGAGCTATAAAGTTACAACCTCGTTAGTATTCTTTACTTTCTCGACAACTTTTCTAAATGACATCATTCGATTGCTCACCGTGAACATCTTCTTCATCAAGCGAGTGACGAGTCACAAGCGGTGGTCCCTCCATCGGAAGCAATTGACAGAGGGAACTATGCTTATAAAGGCGACATCATTGATCTGCAAACAACTAAAATCAAGTGAAAATTATGAATTACTTATGGTGAGAGCTCCAACAGAGTTTGCTTCGCGAGAAAAATACACTTAATACGATTATAGCAAGGAAATATACAGATTATATGAGAAGAAACTATTGAAATCACTCGCAGAAGAGTTCTATGCGAGCGACAAACAAACAATGAGAAAAAGGTGCGCTACGCCACACGCGCTTTGTATGCAGAACAAATGGCCTCAGAGCGCGGCAGTCAATACACGTTTCAAAGCACAGTGAATTCCTGCTCGGTCAAGGGAACAAGGATTAAAATTATGGATCGATAAATTTCAAGCCCTCTTATCTTGAAATCAATCCATCTTTGGACAGAATAAAACTGCGACCTAGGAACCTCAAGGCAGAAGTAATACCACAACTGTGGATCGATATTTTAGCAGTAAGCCTTTCCTTAAGTGTTAGCGGTTCTAATATTTTCTAGCCCTTCAGCCCATGCCACTCCAGTATACCTGAAATTCGGCACTATTTCGTGAGGGGGACTCCGATAATTTCCACGAGAAGAGCAAAAAATGTCCCACCTCACCGCAAATTGGGTTTTAGTAGTGCAGTAGTGCTTGAAAACTTCCACTGCTATAACACGGATAAAAAAGGGGGCGAAACTCGGGTTCGAGGGGACCACGCGATGGCGCGGCGCTGTTTTCCAGCTGAAACAGCCAAGGCTTAGTCACTGATTGCGCGTATTTTGAAACTGAAACAGTGGTGAAAGAGTAACTGTTCCTTTGGCCTAGGCCTAGGAGGAGCACACGAAAAGAGCGATGCACCATCGCATGCCACCCCCCCCCCCGAACCCGAGTTTCACCAAAAAGGAAGCTCAAGCAGTTGTTCATTATGAGTTGCAACGCTGTTAGGCCGATGACATATGTAGTTTACGAATCGAGCGATTCTCTAGCGAAAGTGTTACTTGATGGTGAACGCGGTTTGAAAGTGGCGGGACTTCCCTCGAACGTTGGGTCCCGCCACTATTGAGTCGCTGGTACACCGTTTGACACGCTGGTGCGTCGATCGATTCGCTGGTGCAACGTTCGGTTTCGCTAGCAAATCGCTCGATTCGCAAACTATGACATCGGCCTTACACGCGTCACGGCGTTTGCGGTTTTGATATTAATCGCACAAACTCATGGACGATTCGTGTCTACTCTACAAAAGTGCAAACGCACAGCAAAGCGGTAGCAAAGTACATACGACCGCAGTCATAGAAAAATGACAGGTCTCAGGAGGTGAATAGCGTTCTCGTTGCTAATGAAGTACGATGATTTTCCGAGCTTTTCTATTTTCCGATCTCGTAACATTTTGTTCGCTTACCAAAATTCTTGCGGCTCCACTGGCGTGGAAGTCTCTCGAACAACTGGGAACTGGGGAAAGTCAGGGTGGGAACTAGTCTCCCATCTTCAGCCTTATTGTTTTCAATCTGACAGGGAACAGTAATTAGCAGCAATATTTGTGGGTGAAGCTGGAAAGGAAAGGGAATGAAAAGGCAGTATAAAAAACTTTTTGGGGGTATTAGATATTGAAAAATAGACGGAAATAGGAAATGAGGCCAAATCGTACATGAACACGGCTCCTGCGTGGAGACCTTGTGAAGGTATACCTTTAACGTGACTTTAATAACGACGGCATCAAAATTAGGTTGTAAAAAAGCGAGAATCACAAAGAAAGAGACTGTGACGAAACAAGACGGAGTCGAAACAAATTGTTAAAAAATCAATTTAAGCTGCAGGGTGCGTGCACTAAAGTGACACATCCCGGTTCAAATTTCCGTAACCTTGCCTCCTTCAAATCGACGACGCCATGGCTAGAAATGCCTTGATTGCTTATTTTTTGCCCGAATATGCACTCTCGAAGACATTGAATGGAAGGCAATTTCAGCGAGGAAAAAACTGGTGCACGAATACTCTGCCACATCTTACTATTCATAGGGGACTATATGAATAGTCATAGGACCTCACAATTCAAATACAACTTATCCCAGATCCATCGAAATGCTTTCCTACAACAAGTAGAGTTAAGGGAGCATTCATAGTCGGTCGTCCGACCGTGACGATCGTAATGCAGACGCACTTTGCGATTCGATTAGCGATTCGCTCGATTCGCTGGCGAATCGCTAGCGAATCGCCAATCGAATCGCAAAGTATGACGTCGGCCTAACTACGGCATAAGCGGCAGTCGCATAGGGGAAGCGACGCGATGACCCAAGGTGTAAAGAAAGGTATTTACGTGCGAATATACAACCAGAAGTAAAAGGATGGAAACAACGGTGCAAAACCAAAGGGGAGGCCGATGTCCAGTGCCACATGTGCCTCACGTCAAACGATCGATACGTATCTGATACTGTGTGATCGTTGTGATCGGATGACCGACTATGCATGCGCCCTAAGGCACATTTTGCAGCTATTTGCTGACTCCTTGCCTTGTTCTTGCTCTACCCTGCATCCTCAACCATGATTGATAACCACGGGTGTGGCTCACTAGGACAGAAAGCGGCTTCTTCGCGTTTCGCAGCGCGAAACATTTTCCGCTGTAGGAACCTCAAGTCCGCCGCTGATCATCAGTGGACCCGAGATTCCCGTAACGAACAATGTTTCGCGCTGCGAAACGCGAAAAAGTCGCTTCCTGTCCCAGTGAAGCACATCCGATAACCACAGACCAACACATGGAGAAATAAGTAATGTTTAAAGTTCACCACAACAGACCAAGCTTTGGCTTTACCACTGCCGTTCTGCCAGAATCCAGTGAGGCACGACGTTTCCTCAGAGAGCAGCCATACGTTGCGACCGTGTTGCAGTTTGAGCGTAAAGATGGTACACGCAATGACACAATCGATATGTATCAATTCCACACTAGACAACTCCATATTTTACGCTTATTTGGAACATCGCGTGCGGTCACTTTGACACAACAGAACGCCAGCTATCGATAGTCAGTATTTTTTTCATTATTTAGCTCTATACAAGTGAGGTATACATGTCCAATAACTGCCCTCACCCCTCACCACCCAGATTGGCTAACTCCCCTGGCTCACAAATTCCCCGATTATCGTGTCATATAGTAGCGCGCAGCAGTCTATCAAAAGACGCTTCGTGCCCATCCTGGTTGTATAGCACCCATAATTGGAATGTCTTGTGGAGCTGACTGTTGTGTGTTGTGAGACAGTGCGAGGAATGAGATTGAGGCTAAGAGTGGGGAAAGCTTCTGAGAAGATTGAAACTGCTTCACGAAACTCCACGAATTTCCCCTTCCTCCCCATAAGGCCTAATCCTAAAACTGAAACGAAGAAGTGAAGAGGAAGAAAGAAATAACAGCAGCAGCAGAAACCGAGGGAGTGCTGAAGAGATCAACCACCTATCACACGATTGAAAGAACTGTTATGGAACGTAAGGAAAAGCGCCAGAAGAATAATTGCTCCGAGAGGCGCAATGTGGCTCGGGAGGGGGGGGGTACGCCGTACACGGCGTTGCGGCACCAGGAAATTCGTGAGCCAGGGGGATCGTAGCCAATTCAGGGGGTTGGGGTGAGGGCAGCTCACTCACTTAGCATGCGTGAGCAGCTGGAATGTTCCGTGAGAAGCTGGAATGTTAGAGTAACACTACATCGCTGAGCAGCGCGCGGCGATACCCCCCCCCCCAAGCCACGTTGCGCCTTCCGAAATTAGCGTAAAATAAGGGCGCACCTTCAGATCAACTGTGTACCATGATAAATGAGATCCAGGAAAGTACGACGGAAACAGAAACAGACGATAACGACACCGGCGTAAAGATAAATGCACCGAGCGAGAGCGGCACGAAATACACCGCATTTCACGCCTGTCTTCGTTAATGAGGGGAGAGTGGTGTATTCTATCCTTCTCTAGGCCAAGAGGTGTTCCTTCGGATTTTCTTAGTCTTTCCAAAAGAATCGCTCTGAGAAACTGCTTATTTGTAATGTATATATGTGTGTAAAAGCAGACTAGTGCGGATATAGGGAATAGCGTCTGAAAACAAAGAAATTTGAAGGAAGGATAGGTTACGGCCTCATATTCAATATGGCCTGGTGCTGATCGAAGGTGGTTACCGATCTTCAGTTGGGTGAGGGTGTGTGGAGTTAACTCCCGTAAGAGGCAGAGAGATTTGGTGTTGCAGTTCGTGTCGCCTATAGTCGAAGCGAAATAGTTCACAGGCTTGTGCGATTTCCTCTCCTTGCAAACGTTGGAATCACTATAAACATCACTAACTATCTCACCACATACCCTCCTTATTGAAATGAATGGTGTTTGTTTGAGGGATTCGTAAAGAAATTTGATTGTTGTTTTGGTAGGGAACTTAACGACACGTCAGGAAATCAAAGCAAACACCCATGCAATGGGGCAACCACACAGAGCTGGAGGTTATTCCATCAAAATCACGTGCACAATCGGGCATTACGCGCCAGCGCTGATTACGGACGTAAAACATGAATGCTATCGGCGGACGCGCTAGAATAACAGTCATGTAGTGACTGGTACCACAAATATTTTTCATTCCGTACCCTACCCAATGCGAAGCAATAAAAGTCGTTTCGAATTAGTTGCCCTTTTCGGGGCAGCTTGCTTTCTAACGAGTTTCAAAAAAGGAGAAATTTCAATTGCAGTTCACGGAACAAGTAGGCGATAATCATTTAGGCAATGAGTGCAGTTCTAAATATTCGTCTCCATGGGTGCTGAGAAACTGTGATAACAGCGGAATCCATTGAGAGCGTGAACAGCCGTCCGGCCTATCCAGACGGAGAGGGTCGTACCAGCGATTTTTTTTCGCATTTGCTCGAGGGTCAAAATTGGGTTCATGTTACTCGTCGGTTATTGTTACGGGAGGAAGAGGTAGTTTTTGACCGGGGCCTAAACAAAATTTGACTCATGTTACTCGTCGGTTGTTGTTACGGGAGAAACTTCGATATGATCGATATAAAGTATGACAAAACTAGAACATTTGCCGTAGTGAATAATCATTTTGGGGAAAAATCATATCTCCCCGCACCGTATTCCCTGATGCGAAAAGAGGGCGGAGTTAGTTTTTCGGCTGATCTCATGGTCAGAATTAAACACTATAAAAAGGGCCATGGTGTGGGGGTGGTGAGAGGGGGTCGTATCGAGGCCCTCCCCCTTGAAGGGAAAGTATTTCTATATCTGCCCATTGCCACGGTTGACCCTGTTGAGGTCGAAAACCAAACAAATTATGCAAGTCACCTTAGACTTGTTCGGGCTCTGCTTTCCCGTGTATGCGGTGTCTGTCTCTTACACGTACAATGACCTCCCCTGGGTCGTATTAGAGGACCCACATTAAGGTGTAAACGCCACCAAAACAGCTCAATAGGTTAGTACTGTAACACACAATCGGGGGCTATTCCAGTAAGGAAGGACATGTTGTGCAACTCTTCGTGGCGCCTACAGTAAACCTTTTTTTGTAGGAGAACGAAGTTCCGGAGTGAAGCAAATGTTCTTCTCCCTAGCGTTAATCCCCTGGGCCCGCTGAGGTGGGAGCAAAGGCAGAAGTGATAGTGCTCACGGACCGCAGGGATTTCGTCCCTTGCAAAAGTTGGAGGCGGCATCGCGTGTCCCTCCCAACCATTATTTTGATAGATCTTATGATAGCTTCATAGCCCTTCATCAGGGGAAGCTTTCTAGGCCTTCATGGGGGAGGCGAGAGCGAGGGGAAGGAAGGAGGGGTCATATCACTCCATAATCACCCCTACGGCGCATTTTAGGATCGGCAAAATGATACCAGACCGAAGTACCAGGTTAGAGTACCAGGTTAGTGGTTGTATGATAGAGTGATTATTGACGATTATGATCAGCACTTTATTTTTCAGACTAGTCAAAAATAGTCTTTTTTTACAAAGAACATTTTTTGCGATACAACCATATGTTTGTGGATGGTTCTGTGCCTCGTCGGTTTTCGAGCTTTTCGCCATTTGGGATTAACTTTTTTGGTACGAGAAACCCAAAAGCTGTGGACTCTGTGATGATTGAGGAACTGCAAAGCAAGTATAGAACCGGAGGGCACAGCAATGTCGGTGTCGTCGGATGGATAGTCAGATTTTCATTTGGCAGTTGACAAGACTTCCATTAATTAAGTGTATGCGCGATCCCGTGGACCCAGACATCGTAAGTACATCGGAGGGAGTCAACAGCAGGGTATGTTGGGATTACGATCTGGCTATATTGCTCCCACCAGAAGGGGAGGGATACGTTATCTCAAAAGTAGAGTACTAAAGAAAGTGTAGTTTCACGGCAAGAGATGGATAAGAAAGTCGAGCTTGAGAAAGTTTGTAGAGGTTTTGTTGTGACGTGGTCTCATTGAGTAGACGTGCTTGCAGTGTTACTATTTTGGGGAAAGTAGTGGTTTAGTTAAAGCCGGGTGCTAATGAGGAATTCGCTCGGAAATTGAAAAGAAGATGCGGACCGTTCAGTGAGAAGGAGAAAAAAGCAAACGAACAATACTGCTAATAAATACTAAGGAGGGATTAACTGATTTATTTTTTGGGGTTGAGCAGCCTCGTGCGAGGGCCAGAGAAAAGGGACAAAACGTGTTTTTGTAAAGTGAAAACGGCTAATTTTTATGTTTTGCCCCAAAAAAAAAGAAGTTGTTAGCATTTGATAGTTGCGATATTGGGTAAGGTTTTCTGGATATGAGCGGAGAGCACCAGTGGTGCGAGGAGAGGGAAACGCGAAGAAGCATTTTGGCAAGAGGAGTTAACCTAAACATGAATGCGTGCAAGTGGTGCTTGTAGCGGTGACGTGGGTCAACGGAAGATTAGCCGGTATATGGGCACTTTCGTCGACCAGACCCCACGATCCCTGTGCGTGGTATCTCTCTGCATCGGGAGGGGATCGATAATGCTAAGGTTCTGATTGCGGTGCCTTGGGGCATTCTTTTTTCGGTCTAATGGATGCCGTTACGATAATCATATTTTCATTTGTGAGAAGTGACCATTGGAGATGGCGACCTCGTAACAATGGGAGCATGAGGTACAATGGGGGGGGGTATTTTGAGGGAAAGGCCTGACAGTATGTATTATTCAGAGAATTGACATAAACCGGCGAATATTTTCGAAGCGGGGACGAAGAGTAAGGAAGATGCATTTATTATAGACTAGTCCTCTCAATCAGAAATGAACGAAACGGCAGAAAATTTCGAAGAGGGGCACGGAACGTTTACGCCATGAGATGCTACACAGTCACTGAACGCATTTCATAGTTGTGTTGTGACATTATGACATGGTATCAATCCTGTGACGAAAAAGAATTAGAAGTAATTCAAACTTTTTTCAGATGTGGACAGTACCTTTAAGTCCATTTGATAGAGGGGACTTCAGGAAACACGAAACAAGGAAAAAGTTGTCGCAATGACACTGATGTCAGTCAATATGTAATGAGACTAAAAAAGACGTGAGGCATATATCGAGACATTAGGCAGCGTAGTCATGACGACCGCGCAACAATCATCGACTGATAGAGTGAAAGCGAGAGAGGGACGGGGAATGAGCAGCAAAGACGATCGCTCCGTTCACGTGACTAAATCATTGTCGTCGGCTATGTAAAACATCAGAGTAAGAGCGTCATCCCATTCAGTCAAAGTGTTATGAAAGTCGGGCAAAAAACGGTGCGAGGTGGCGAAGTCTGGAGGATAAGAGAGGTGCCGACTTTCCTGAAGCACTTCAGAGCAGAGAATGGCACAGCCTCGACTACGTGCTTATGGTTAGTAGTCAGTAACACATTACCATGAATGAATTATTTAGATCGTTATAAACCGGCGTCCAGCGAAACTGAATGGTCTCAGAGACTTCATGAGTAATGGAACTTCACTAGAGTGGAAAAGTCGATGAAGATATAAAAATATTTCATCATGAAACCGTAAAGGTCACCAGCTAGAAGAAACACTGAATCGGCAGACGTCCTGCTGCTTTGATGTGAAAAATGCCGCTTATGATGATTTTAAACACAAGACTTTAGCACGACACTTCTTTTTTTTTGAATTTTCTACTGGATTTCTGTTCTGTAAGAAAGGGACTGAACATGGCGTCGGTGGTGGTGCTTCATATTAAAATTTCAAACAAATGTTTTCGTATTTTTCAAGCTGAAAATTGCTTCAGGACAGGCTCAACGTCATTCGATCGCTTTACTTTTGGATTTCATGCTCATCAAGAACGAGCGACCCCATTTTGCTCCTGCAAGCCTTCCCCATTTTTCTTGTTTTTAGACGTTCCTCAGAAATGCCGCTGTTTTCCGCTTGCAGTCTGCTGAACGAATGGTGTGAACAAGGATGCTGAGCTATGGGCAAAGTTCATCTCTGAAGGGTCTCGAACCCGAAGTTTGCTTTAATGGCGCCAGATTGGTCCATTCCACTTCGTTTTTCCGTGTCCTTCCCGAGAAGTTTTTCGCACAGGAGTGGGACAGCGGACTAGGCATCCCAATCACCAATGTAGGACCGTGGCATGAGCACCACTCATACTTGCAAAGTCTGGGTTCAAGCTCACCAAACGTCCCCACCGCTTGCCCTCGCCATGGCCACAGTGGCTGCGATGTCATCCTTGTCAGAAAAAAGCGAGCGAGTGCACATCGTGATTCAACATGGATACAACTGCTGGTGTTCGCTTCAGAGTGCCGGTGCTTTCGAGCTGAATAGGTAGCGCATTTCTAAGCTGTTGTAACGTGGATCGCTTTTGTAACGAAAGCTCTTTCGAAACTTCTTTTCAAGGCAGGGAGAAAATTTAATTTTTGGATGGTCCCCAGGCGTTCTCGTTCTTTTCCCTTCCGAATATCGAAAATAACCGGAACTAAGAAGGAAATATTGCACCATTTTCTCTTTCAAGGATTCCTCACTCAAATTGCGCATGTACACATGGAAGCTGACCTGCCTTCACAGTCGCTTGAGATCTTCGTACGGTAATATACATCAAGAAAAGTGGCCAGTTTCGAGTCGCTCATATATCTCAAAAGCCCGTCATTAGTGAGCGCGGCTCGCGATAATGGGATGCCTAGGGCAGACTCGAATCACGCGAAGCGCCCATCCGACATCACGTGTAGGCGGAATCTCCATTTCACATGGCAAATTGATTGAATCTCATGTTCCACATATGTTGTTTACGACTACAACACATCTTCGATAGTTTCCATGGCGGGTTAAATCCGTTGAATATTCGCCATATATGACTCAACTATAATAGTGAGGGCGAAATCATTTTACTTAAAGGACGAATTCACGAATCAGTAGGGAAAATAAATCCGAAATCCAGGAAGAATTCACCCTGGTTCGAGGGACCGACGGAGCTCCTAATGTGCGAAACTGAAGGCACAATTTGCATGCACAGGAGGATGCCTTGATCATCGAACCCATTAGTTTAATCCGCCGCGGCTGGTCAGTGCAACGCCCTACCGATCAATTCTGATCACTCCGCGCGCAGTATATACGTGGTGATGATGTTGATATGTGAATGAGAGCGTAGCGTTGAAGAGGGGCACAGCGATGAAAAGTCGTCATCAAGTGCTCAAATCAACGGGCACAGAAGTGTCCATTTTCTCAAGTTCTGAGGCCGTTTCGCATGGTTTTTTCCTTCTTTCGGTACCTGACTCAAACATCGCTAAACTTAAAATGCGAACATGGGTTGCCTTTCCAGGCGTGAAATTCGTACCTTAAAGCTGCCTCAGACATTGGAACGAAAATTTCGGTTTGCTGTTATGGCCATTGTCCGTCAAATCGTACTTTCCTGTTTTCAGCTTGGAGTTCGAGATGCGTGAAACAGATGTGGTGCGATCGTCGCATCGCACGACCAACGTACATTGTGTTCGCATATTCGGAAGTGCAAACCGCACTGCAAACGTATGATCGACCCTCGCTGCGGACCTAGACTGCAACCGCTCGATAATGGGTCCTTTTCTTTCAAGACTACAAGGAAGAATCTGCTCACCGGTAACTTCGAGAAGTAAGGCGGTCTATCATGCGCCTTACGTTCTCAACGGAATTCGTAATGAGCTGAAGTGAGCGCTGGAAATCATCACTTTTCAGGATTCGCACTTGAAAATAGTCCGTAAGCCAGGGTTGTGCAGAAATGGAATATTTTAGCCAAGCAAATTGTTCCAACCTTGCAACCGTTGATTCGAGAGGAGTTGAGTTAAACGCCAAGACAAAAAATAGGACTGGCTGGCAGGTGAATGGAACTGGTGGATTCAGGATCTCCCACAGCGCAGCACCAACTTTCAGAAGACCAAGAGAATGGGGCAAACGAACACTGCAGAGGATTTCGACCACAAACAACCAAATTAGGCCGAAGAAAATCAGTTTCGCAGCAAATCTGATGCCATGGGATGTGGCCAACAATGGCTTCAGAAACATACAAAAGTTAGTAGCCCCCCCCCCCTCCCCCCAGGAAACCAGTTAAGGAAGCGAGGTAAACAGGACGATCAAACAAAATAAATAGGATCGATTTCGTAGGAAAGAAGTTAACGTAAAGGAGTTCGCATTGGAATGAAGCTGTCAGTCGTAATATTGCTACCCCACAGCAAAGCGCAAGGGGTTTCTCTGGAACGGTTCACTTCAAGGGAAGTAAAAGGAATTCCAAAATCGGGTGGATTCTTTGTTATATTATTTAAGAACGTTAGCTTCGTTATGTGGTGTGAGAAAATCCAATCAGAATCATTTGAGGCCTAAGTCTTTTAGCATGTAGGCGTCCGTTTGACTGATCTGCTTTGGGAATGGAGCATGCCCTTGATATGCCGTTATGCTGGGAGAGGGTGCCCGTTGGTGTAACGTTCCCAAGCGGCCAGTCTCTAGATAATATGATTTACACACGATAAGGAAAGGGATAAAAGATAAAAAGGGCAGAGGTGTTGTGGCAAGTGGCACCCTTACCACGCGAGCGGTCCGGGGATCAACTCCTGGGTCGTGAGTCGCCCGGACCAACAAAGCCTTTTATCCCTTCGGGATCGGTGAATTGGTACCATACTTGGCTGGGAGGATAAAAAAAACACTGACTTGAACAGGATGGCCCCCGCAAGTCATTGTATAGGCCAGATCGCATCCAAACTCCACTGCGAATGTACAAATGGAAGTAGAATTCGTGCTGCATCCCATTGATGGGATAAAGGGATTGATCAACAGCAAATGCTTTATCCTTTTTATTCTTTTAAGGAAAGGGATCTCGGTCAATAAATGGGATAAACAGTTCAGCAGAAGCAAGTATACCGCAAAGTCGGAAATGCAGATGTTTTGAGTAGGAAATTTGGGAATGAGAAGGCCATGGCGGAGCGTTCAAAATAGCCATAGAACCCAATGGAATGCTTGAGGAATCCCTCATAATTCGGTTTTCAGAAATTCTGTGAAATGGGAGCTGCGTAAGTTATGAGGGCATCCTCTGAGACTAAGTCAGAGAGAGACAGGAACTTTGAGGAAAATGAAAATCTCTAACGAGTCCTCGAGCCTCTCCTCCCCCGCCTGAGGCTTAGCCCCGCTTTTAACAAGAAGGAGATGCTTTACGCGATTCTAAATCCACCGCCATCAACGTGCTCCCGTATTTTGCGATAGCGAATGAGAAGGAATAGGGAGAACTATAATCCAGCTATAAACAACAGAGTTCGAAAATAGGATTTCGTTTATTGCTACTCATGATATGTTTATGACATGCGGGTACCCACATCCCTTCCGGCTCAAGGAACATCTGCATCTGCCTGAACTGTTTATCCCATTTATTGACCAAATCCCTTTCTTAAAAGAATAAAAAGGATATAAGCATGTTGGCCGTTGATCAAATCCCCTTTATCCCATCAATGGGGATGCAGCAGCAGATCCTACTTTCATTGTGCATATCGCGTGGAGTTGGATGGCGATCGTGGCCTATACCAAATGACTTGCGGGAGCCATTCTGTTCAGTCAGTGTTTTTACTTATAACTCGCTAAGCCAAGTATGGTAACCAATTTCACTGCGACCCCCGAAGGATAAAAGCTTGGTTGCCCCCGGCGACTCGCGACCCAGGATTTGATACCTGACCGCTCGCGTGGTAAGCGTGTCACTTGCAACTACAGCCTGCTGCCCTTTGTATCTTTTATCCCTTCCTTATTCGTGTAAATCATTTTATCGAGACTGGCCGCGGTTGGGAACGTTACTCCAAGAGGCATCCCTTTCCCAGCATACAACGCATATCAAGCGACATGCTCCATTCCCAAAAGCAGAATCCGCCAAATCGCATGTACTACATGCTAAAAGACTGAGGCCTTAAATGCTCCTTGATTGAATTCTCCTCACAGCACATAACGAACGCTTAAACGTTCTAAAATAAATATACTAGAGAATTTCTACCCGATTTAGAATTCTTTACTTTCCCAGAAGTGAACCCTTCAGAGAAACTCACTTACTGCCGCATTGCTGTGGCGTAGAAATATTAACCGAATGATCAGCTACACAAATCTGATTTATGTTTTTTATAATCGTACTGTACACCTACATCGCTTACCTGAAGCTAGGTTTTTTCGGGAAGCGCCCACCACTTTTTATCGTTTCTTGGCGATCGTTGGCCGCAATCCTTGGTATCAGAGCGTTGCCAGCGAACTCGATTTTCCTCCGCCTAGATTTGGTTGTTTGTGGTCGAAATCCTCTGCAGTGTCTTTGCCCATTCTCTTGGTCGTTCTGACAATTGTGCTCTGGCTGCGAGAGATCCGTGCAATGTCTCCATTTCTCACCTGCCAGCTTGGTCCTGTTTTCCGTAGTTCTTGGCGTTTAGATGCCCCTATTTCAAATCAAACGGTTTCCAAGGTTGGTAACATTGCTTACGCGAAAATATCCATTACTCCAACAAGACCTGGCTTACGTCATTTTCAATGCGAATCCTGAAAGTGATGAATTCCAGCGCTCACATAGGTCTTACGATTGTTCCGAACATAAATCACCATGAATTAAGACCCCGCCTTCTTCTGCGAAGTTCGGGTTAGAGGTTCTTCTTATCGTTTTTGAAAGAAAAAGCTGCCGCATCTTCGACGGTTCAGTCTAGTCCAGACGCAGGGTGCCATCATACTTTTGCAGTTCGTCCTGCAGTTCGCATAAATACTTTGACCGTGCAATCGCCCGATCGACCACATCCGTTTGACACTCGAACTGCAAGCTGAACCGGAAAGCACGATTTGACGCGCATCACCATACCATAACAGCAAAACGAATTACTTTCAGTTCATATTTTGACAGGCCGCTATTAAGTAAAAATGTTTGCTCTACATCATTTATCCAATTAATGGAATATTCAACCGATTTAAGCCACCATCGAAACTACTCGAGCATGTGTTGTAGTCGTCCAACAAACATATGTGGAACATGCCCGATTCAATCAATTTTGGGCCATGTAATATGAGATTCCGCCTCGGAGTGATGCGATGGCTCTCGCGTGAATCGAGTCTGCCTAGGCAATCCCAAAATTATGCGCGCCGCTGCGCCTACTAATGAACGGCTTGAAAGATAAATGAGCGACTCGAAACTGCCACTTTTCTTGATTTATTACCGGGCTACGAAAGATCTCAAGCAGACTAGTGAAGGCAGGTCTAGTTCCCATGTTTTCAGCAATTTGAGGTGAGAAATCTGAAAAGAAAAATGGGCACAAATATTTCCTTCTTAGTTCCGGTTAATTTTCGATAATTCGAAGGCAAAGAACGACGAAACGCCGGGGACCATCAAACAATTAAATTGTCTCCCTGCCGTGACAAGAAGTTTTCGAACGGAAGCTTCTAGCTACTAAAGCGACCCCACGTCTACCAAACAGCTTAGAAAATGCGCTACCATATTCAGCCTCGAAAAGCACGGCACTCTGAAAGCGAACACCAGCATTGTATGCCAGTGAGTCAGAATGCCACGTCGCTCAGCTTTTTTTCTGACAAGTATGACATAGCCATGTGGCCATGGCGCGCAAGCGGTGGGACAGTTTCGTTGAGCTGAACCCAGATTTTGCACAGTATGAGTGGTGGCTCATGCCACGTCCTACATTGGTGGATTGAGCCTAGTCCGCTGTCCCTACTCGTGGCGAAAAAAAACTCTCCGGGAAGACCGCGAGGAAACACTAAATGGAAGGACCAAATCTGGCGCCAAGAAATCAAAACTTGCCGGTCGACCCGCCTCGAGATGAACTTTGGCCCATACTTCAGCATTCCTTGTCACATGCCATCCTTTCGCCGAGACTGCAGCGAAAATCAGCGCATTTCTGAGGAACGTCTAAAAACAAGAAATGAGGATATCCTTGCAGGAGCAAAATGGTCGCTCGTTTTTGAATGAGCAATGAAATTCCAGAAGTCGAATCGATATGAGCGTACCTGTCTGTATAAGTCAATTCAGCTTGAAAATCCGAAAAGCAATGCTTTGAAATTTTAATAAGTGAAGCACACTCACCGCCATGTTCAGCCTTTCTGCTTAACAGGAAGAACATCGCTACGAAAATTCAAGAAAAAAAAGAATTCGTGCTAAAGTCTTGTGTTTAAAATCCTCATAAGCGGCAGTTTTTTCGTATCAGAAGCAGCAGGACTTCTGCCGATTCAAGTGTTTCTTCTAGCTGGTACCTTTACCGGTTTACATGAATGCAATATTTTATATCTTGATCGACTTTCCAACTCTAGTGAAAGTTCCATTACTTCTATGAATCTCTGAGACCATTCAGGTTTCGCTGGACCCGGTTTACAGACGATCTGAATCAGATTCATTTCTGGTAATGTGTTTACTGACTACTAAACCATAAGTCACGTAGTCGAGGCTGTGCCATTCTCTTGCTCTGATTAGTGCTTCAGGAAAAGTCCGGGATACCTCTCTTATCCTTCCCCAGACTTCGCCACCGTCGCACCGGTTTTTTGCCCGACTTTCATTAACCACTTTGACTGGAATGGATGACGCTGCTACTCCCTGATGTTTTACATAGCTGCGACGACCAATGATTTTAGTCACGTGAACGGAGCGATGTCTTTGCTGCTCATTCCCCGTCCCTGCTCTCGCTTCTCACTCTATCAGCTCGATGATTGTTGCGCGTGCGTCATGACTACGCTGCCTAATTCTCGATATATCTCACGTCTTTTTTAGTCTCATTACCTTTGAACCTGACATCAGTGTCATTGCGAACACCTCTTTTCCTTGTTTCTGTTTTCCTGCAGTCCCTCATTCAAGATGGACTTAAAAGGTCATGTCCACACTCTGAAAAAAAATTGAAGTACTTTCGTACCTAAATCTTCATTCTTCACCACAGGAGGGATATCGATGTCGTAACTGTCACAACACCACTAGTAGGCGTTCAATGCACTGTGAGCATCTCATGCGTAAACCTTCCGTCGCCTCTGAAATTTTCCGTGTCGTTTTATTCATTTCTGCATAGAGGGAGCTGATATATAAAAATTAAACTTCCTGACAAAACCACATGATAATTAATTCGATATGGATGATACATATGGCACTTCCCCACACTCCCCCTCCCCCTTGTACCGCCACCGGGCTCCATGATTATGTAATGACACGCAATTAGACCGGAAAAATGATGATGTCAAAGGCAGTGCGATCAAAACCTCAGCACTATTCCCTCCCCCGATTGAGAAGGGAGATCCCAAGCACAGGGTCCGGCGGCGCTGTTGGATTCGAAAGTGGCGCCACACCGTGCTAATGCCCTCCTCGTTGACGGCGCTACGACCGCCTACAGCCTTAACACCCATTTGGCGCATTCATGGTGTTTCGTAATCTCTCTTGCTTAAGCTCGTAAAGGCGTTCTTCGCGTTTTCCCCCCCCCCCCCCCCCCTCTCCTTGCACCACTGTGTCTCTCCGCCATAACGCTAACCGTCGCTTAGAAGAGTACCTTATTTGCAGTATTTGGTCTCATTTTACTTTTTTTTCCTCGCGCCGGTCCTACTCCGCATCCTCTGTTTAAGCACTTCCGCGCGAATCTCCTCGATTGCACCCGTGCAAAATAACCCACCCTGTCAAGCAACCAAGCTCTACTACCGTTCTCAAAGTCCTGGACTTTCTTAACTCAGTCCTTGCATCTGCACGCCCTTTAGCTATCACTTCTTGGGATTCACGCTGTACCGCTCCAAGTTGCTGTCTGTGGAAAGCAGCCGCCATAGTGCATAGTCCAGCTCTATCCCACATGACCTCTTGCTGTGATAATCCGTTTGGTACTTTAGCGATTGTGCTTGCGGATTTGCAACGGATTCTGCGCTACAGCCTAAATTTACTGCTAAGTTTTTTAACTGCCCCATGAAATCTGACTATACCCCCCCCCCCACACTCGACCGCTGTGCCGTTTTCTCATGCTAATACCGTGCTTTGACATTTCTCAAATATCACAGAGTCACAGCTGGTTTGGTTTCTCGCTCACTCAGAAAGTAATCCCAAATGGCGAAAAGCTCGAAAACCGACTAGGCAAAGAACCTCGCCACGAACTCTGAAGAAAAGTCTGCGGCAAATTGAGAACAGAATCCCAGATCGTACGTGCATCTCTTCACCCTCCGCAATGTCTTGGCATCTGAAACGTTTTGAAAAAGTGTTCTTTGTAGAAAAAAAAAACAGCAAATGTTGACTATCTAAAGATAAAGTGCTTATAATAATCTGGGCCACCTTAATCCTATTAGACAACCACTAACCCCTTCGCTCGCTCTGGAGTCATTTTGCTGCATCCCAAAATTGCCCGTAGGGGTGATTATGTAAGTGATATGACCTCCTTCCCTCCCCTCTCTCGCACTTCCGATGAAGCCTGAAAAGCTTCCCCGTGAAAGACCTACAGAAATCTATCAGCAAGAACTTCAAAATAATTTGGACGGGACACGCGATGCCGCGCCTCCAACTTTTGCAAGGGAGCGAAATCCCTGAGGTCTCGTGAGCACTATGCGTAATTCTGGCCTTTGCCTCCCACTCCCAGCGGGCCCTGTGCACTACGCGTCATTAAACGCCAGGGCGCGGTAGAGCAAACCACCCTTTTGGCGTTTCGGCTGGACGCTGATGCGATGTTGGGAAAGGGGCATGGGTCCGCAAACGGTCGACGTTTACCTTCAACTCGGTTGTACGATAGGAAGAGTACTGAACGCATCGTTGGTGCAGCTGGTCCAACCGGCTCCGCCAAAAAGGGCTGGTTTTGCTCACGCCCAGGACTAAGCCCGTTGGAGAAGAACGGAACGCGCGTCTCTTATGGGTCTTAGTTCTGAGGTGAGGCACGCAAATTGTGGCGGTTCCAAGGACCGAGTGAAGTGTTCCGTCCATCCGTCGGGACTCTCATCCCCCCCCAACATTCGCATTACGTTCCCAGCCGAGCGCCAGAAGGGCTGTTTGCTTACCGTCCGCCAGGGAAGAAGAACTTTTGCTTCACTCCCGAAGCTTTCGCCTTAAACACAAAAGGTCTAACTGTAGGCGGCAGCCGAAACAGTTGCACAACCATTGCCCTTCCTTACCTGGAATAGCCTCCCGATTGTGGTCAGCAGTACTAACCTAATTGAGCTGTTTGTGGCGTTGAAACCTTTAATGGGGGTCCAGTTGGTACGATTTCCGCCATGTGGAGGTCAGTGTTCGTGTAGGAGCACCGCATACAGGGAAGCCGGAGCCGGATCACAGAGTGAACTGACTTGGTTATACTGAATTACTGGGATGTCATTGACATAATTTGCTCGTTTTCGGACCTTCACAAGGGTCAAACCGTGGCAATAGGCAGATTTGGAAAGGTTTTCCTCTTCAAAGGTAGGGTCTCATACGATCCCTCTCACCACCCCCCACACACCATCGGCCCTTTTCATGCTAAATTTGATCTTGACCATGAGACCAGTCGACACACCTGACTCCGCTTTCTTTTCACTCAAGAGAATGGCAGGGCGGTGGATATGGTTTTACACTAAACGGCCAAATGTTCTCGGTTTTGTCCAATTTCGTGCTTGAAAATATCGAAGTTTCGGTCAATTTTTTATTTAGGCCCTGGTCAAAAACTCCTCTGTTCTCCCGTAACAAATAACCGATGAAAAAACATGAACTCCAATTTTGACTCGCTCGAGCAAATGCGAAAAAATCGGCTGGACGACCCTCTTCGTATGGAGATGGGCCGGACGGCTGTTCACCGCTCTCGTGGTTCCCGACCCAGTTAATCACTGTTTCACAGCACCGGCCAGACGAATCTTTAGACCTGCAACTTATTGCCTAATAATGATTCTCGCCTTACTTTTGCTGTGAACTGCAATTGAAATTTCGTCGCTTTTTTTAAAAAATCGTTAGCAAGCAAGCTGGCCTCGAAAAAAGGGCAACTTAAATTCGAACCGACTTTTTATTGCTTCGCATGGGTAGGGTAAGCGGAATAAAAATATTTGGTACTAAGTCAACTACCATGACTGTTAATCTAAGCGTCGCCGATTAGCTTCATCGTTTTACGTCCGTATCAGCGTTGGGCCGTAATGCGCGGAATGTGCACGTGATTTTGATGGAATAAACCTCCAGCTCTGTGTGGTTGCCCCATTGCATGGGTGTTTGCCTCATTTCTGACGTGTCGTTAAGTTCCCCTACCCAAACAACAATTCAATTCCTCTACGAATCCCTCAAACACACACCATTCATTTCAAGTAAGGAGGGTATAAATGGTGAGATATGGATGTTTATAGTTGATTCCAACGTATTGCAAAGGAGAGCAATCGCACAGATCCTTTGAACATACTTCGCCTATAGGCGCACGAACTGCAAGCACAAATCTCTCTGCCTTACGGGAGTAAACTCCACACACCCTCACAGCAACTGAAGATCGGTTACGCATCTTCGATCAGCACCAGGCCAAGTATTGAATATAGGCGTCAACCTAATCCTTACCTTCCAAATTTCTTTGTTTTCAGACGCTATTCCCTATAACTGTCCGCACTTGTTGACTTTTACACACATATCTACATTACAACATAAGCAGTTTGCTCAGAAGCGATTCGGTGCTAACATTAGTTGGGGGGGGGGGCACGCGGGCCGGCGCAAGTCTGCTCGGCCTAGGCGATTTTCGAAATCCGTAGGCCAGGGGGATGTAAGCCAGCCTAGGGGGCTGGGGCTGGGGGCAGTCACTTGACAGCGTGAAAAGCTGGCATGTTTACGAATTTTACACTGTCTCGTTCGAGAGAGCCCAGCGTGAGCAGACCTGCCGCGCCGCCGCCGTGGCCCACCCCAACTAAGTTGCACCGGCGATTCTTATTGGAAAGACTAAGAAAATTTGAAAAGGAATACCTCCGGGCCTAGGGGAAGATAGAAATACACCACTCTCCCCACATTAAACGAAGACAGGCGTGAATGCGGATTATTCGTGCGCGCCCTCGCTCGTGGCATTTATCTTTACCCGGTGTCGTTATCGTCTGTTTCGTTTCCCGTCGGTACTTTTCTCTGGATCTCATTTTCATCGGTGACAGTTGATCTTAAGGTGCGGCTCTATTACGGCTAATTTCGGAAGAACCGCACAATGTGCTTTGGGAGGGAGGATGAGGTCGCCGGCGCGCGGCTCAGGCGATGTAGTGTTATCTAACATTCCAGCTTCTCACGAAACATCAATTCCAGCTGCTCACGCATTGCTAAGTGATGCCACTCACCCCAACCTCCTGAATTGGTGCTAACTTAGTTGGGGGGGCACGCGCGGCGGCGCAGTCTGCCCCACCTGGCCATTTTGAAATCGTGGCCCAAGGGGGATTGTAGCCAGCCTAGGGTTGGGCGGTGGGCAGTTCACTTGACATGCGTGAACGCTGGGAATGTTCGAGTTTACACTGTCTCGCTCGAGCGGGCCCAGGTGAGGCAGACTGCCGCGCCGCCGCGTGGCCCCTCCCCAATTAAGTTAGCACCGCTGAATTGGATACGCAACCCCCTTGCTCACAGGAATTTCCCTGGTCCGAACGCCGGTCGGCGTGCCCCCCCC
>MU868569.1:67336-77534 GCA_036418205.1 Ostertagia ostertagi
TACTCCTTTGCTGTCCTGAGCAGTCAAGGATCGTGGATAGGCGCGGAGTGTGTAATAAACAGGGTGCCGGATGAATCTTCCAATGCATGAAGGAGAACGACCAAGTTGTCCTGTGATTTCTGGATTAGAACGTCCAGTATCATGCTGAGCCCTGATCTGAACTTGTTCGTCTTCGGGAAGAAGTGTGCATCTGATGACTAAATGAAAACGGCAATTTCGGATCGAAACCGGTGGAAATTTCGGCGCCAAAATCTGATCTCCTTCAAGTGCCCACATACTTTTGAAACAAAGAAGAAAATTCAATTCAAAATTTTTTTTTACTAAAGCAAAACGATATCATCCTGCTAGAACTACCTGTTCCGTTATCGTCTACGAGAAATCGATTGAGGAGGGTTGCATAGCACAAAGCCTCTTTTAGTTATCCTTTTATTGCGAACTGTGAGGTGTCCACATACTTTTGACTAAACGCGATTGAGGAGGGTTGCATAGCATGTATGTAGGTTAAGGTGAACATGCACCGAAAATGAAGAAACAGCATCGTTCGAAACAAAAAAATTTAAGGGGTTTCCGTCCCCCATCCATTCGCGGAAGCGTACCTTAGGGCCCCAGTTCTGAGAGACATCAGCCGATACGCGGTACAATCCCAAATAGTGTGCAAGTTAACTCGTTGACGACAGCCCGTTGTGCGCGCATCTCGACAACTTTTTGTTTATTATTTTCAAAATAGACGTACTCCTTCAACAATTCCACCACTGTTAATTGGTGCACAGTTTTCCGGATAAGATTATGCATCCAGACAGTTTTGAAATATGAAACATGCCAAATAAACCGATCAAAACGAGCCCCATCCGGACGAAAATCTGACGCGCATACGCGTCATGCTGTCGTCAGCGTGTTAAGGTGGCTTTCGCGTGCCGCGGCTCGCATGGATTTTGATTAACTTGGCAAATAAGCAAGCGAGTGAAGCTTTTTGTTTGAAAGTAAGTGGGGTTTGACTTAGGTGAATACGAAGTTTTCTTGGTAAAATGCACTTTGAAATGCATAAACCAACACTAATCTACTGCAATGCTTATGGCTATCCATGGATAGAAGATCAATACTCTCACCACTTCACCCTTCGAGGTGGCAGGGGATGAACAACTATTGATATCGACAATGACACATGGTCGAAGGCAGAATTTCCCCTGACCGAGCGCATCTCAGATTTTCGCTTCAGGAGTTCGAGCAACAGTAGGAGGCGTGAAAAAGCTCACGATTTTAGGATCCCATCAGGATGTTGATCGGCTTCCTGTGTTGAGGTGTTCACTAACTCCGTGTTCACAATTCACATGACGGACTTGCTTTCGAAGAAGAGAATCCTAGACCAGTGGATGGGATTGCGCATGGATCCCTTTCACAGGAAAGGGTTCGCGACGTCCTTTACCGCTACTCCCTACTTTGTTTGTCGATAGTCTGCTGTACTCGAAGGCCCTTCTCGCGCCCACACCGCGAACACTGAATAATGGCAAGCGAAACTTCGCGACGGATTCAACTGCACAAGTAGACCACATCCAAGCTTGATGTACTCATGTAGTTTTGCTGAGAATGGTACCTGCAGTCTTATACACTAGCAGACTGTAGCCGTTGTTACAGTGCAGCTGTACTTCCGTTTACTGTATTTCTCCAGCTGTACTTCCGTGTGCTGTATTTCTCTTATTTCTCGGAAAAGCAACGAAAAAATATCTCGCCAAAATTGTTCACAACCGCGCTTCAGTGGATAATAGAATGGGAAGATTTTTTAAAAGGGCATCGTAAAATAACAAACAGGCCGATTTCAGACTTTGAGAATCCAGCGATTCGCTACTAGTGATTAGCGACCGCTAGCGTTCGCAGTCGCGTGGTGGTATCCATCAATAGAGTGATTCCTTGCCGCGACAAGACTGCGGACGCTAGCGAATCGCTCGATGCGCAAAGTCGGACATCGGCCGTACTGTCGTGACTTGTCGGTGGTTCGGTCACGACACAAGGGGGACTCCCACCCCCACCTCCCGTCCTCCCCTACCCGACCCCGTGCTTCGAGTGAATGACCCGGCAACCGAACCGAATAGTTGTGAAAATAAGCATTGGAACGACCTTTTGCCATTAACACCTTATTGACTAAGCCTTCATGTATTCAACGAACACATTAACAATATAAAAATGTGACGAATACCTACTTCCAAGACAACAGAGCGATAGGCTGAGCCCGGTCGAAACGCTGAGGACGAGCAGGGTAGTCGGAAAGAGAGGGGGGAGTCGGCCGTCCGGGATGCCGGAGACGAAACGAATGAAAAAATGAATGTTGTTTGTGGAAGCGCGCGAAAAGGGTTTTGGCGCTCATTGACATGGCTTGACACGTTTGACATGTTGAGTCCACATTGGCCCTGGAGCACGCTATTTTCTTCTAGTCCACCAGAGGGAGGTCGGTCACGACACGTACTGTCCCTCTTTAACCTTCCATATGGCATCGTTCTCCTCTGAAGTCACGAAAGTTAGCAAATCTTGCCGAATTCAACAACGCAGGTAAGAAGGTGGAATTGCAATTTGATCAAAATAAGACCCAGTTCCTGAAGAACACTCCGTCCTATGGAGCAGTGTGGGCAGTCGTGCACCACTCAAAAAGATCATGAACAGTCTGCCTGATCGGGGCCTTGCGCTACTCTGCTCGTAAAATCATATTCGTGGCTATTCCTTGCTGCGCAGCTAGACATTACTGTTAAATGAGTTTATTGCAAGGGCCTCAAATGGAATCCAAAAAGCGCTTTAATGATCCCTCCCGATGTTCATTCGGTTTGCCTTGAGTCGCACTCTGATCTTTGCCGAATATCACGTCCTACAATTTTGTGGAGCGCCTTTTGATAGGTCGGCCAAATTATTATCTTGGCCAGATTGAAATGCCGTTCTCAATCACCAATTATTTTCATTATGAAAGCTATAATGAAGCACATCAACCTGAACCATCTCCTACACCTGTGCCACAAGCTCATCACTCATCATCAATTATGATCAGATCCCTTCTGGAGTAACACGGAATTTAATCTCAGTCTTGAAACTTTAGCGCTCAGAAGGAGGAAATTTGATTTGATAACGCTCTTCAAGATTTTTCATGGTCATTCTGGGTTCAAGCCCCATAATTTGCTATTCGTTAGGGAATCGAGAACTAGGGGATGCCCTACAAAATTTTCAATTGCCAGGGCTAAACGCAACGTCAGACGCCACTTTTTTGTTAACAGAACTAGCTCGGAGTTTACTAGGCTGCTTAGACTAGGTATTTCAACGGACAAACTAAGTTCATTCAAGAAAGCCTTAGAAAAGTACCTTACATCCTAACACTCTTTGTTATGTCCTTCGTTTTTTTTCACTCTTGTAGCTCCTAGTTAACTATAGATTGCCTAGGAACTGTTCCTCTTGTTTGTTACCTCTGGGTTTTTATGCTTTTCGTTATTTTAGCATGGGTGTTAACCTGTGCAATAAACAATTACAATTACAATTACAATTTACAATTATACAATCACCTTTCGTTACGCAAAGCAAGGACCTGGGTTAGTGATAGTTGGACGGCGCCAGACCTGGGCTATATGGCGCTGTTGGTAGAACGTCCCAGCCCAACTCCTCGATTTTTTGGTGTGTGATTTTCACGACTTGTGGTGTTCTATTATGGTGCAATAGTGTTACATCGGCCGAATTCACCTCTTGATGACGCAGGGCCCGGTCCACGCAGGTGAGTTGTTGTGTGCAGGCCAGTTTTATGCTTTTCTATCACACCGTAATACGATGTGGATAACCGGCTTCAAAGATACCCTCAGCTGCCCATCAGCGGTCAACCACGGTCATCGTCTCGCGTTGTCATTGGGAAAGATCTCTTTGTAAAATGCGGTCAACATGAAGTCAAGAACCTTTTTTCTCTTTAAATTATCGAGCGAAGTTTCAGCCGAACCCATTTTCTATCCTGAAAGGCCTTAACAGTCGCACGTAGGAACTTTCAAATTTTTCTGTTGACACAACTGAATCTCCATGCAAGTTTTGTGCGGTTTGTCGAGGACTCAATTCGTTGGCTTTCTTTATTTCTCCGTCATCTAGAGCTAGAGGTCAAAATCCACGATCTTCGTCCTCAGGTCCTTTACCTCAGTCTTGGAAGAGCTGAAACCATAGCTGAAAGTGCATCAGAGACTAAGTGTTACTGCTCAATGTTTTGCACACAATGAGTGAGATTCGTTGGCCGTTTTTCCTTGCTTGAATATATACGCTCAGACGATGATTTCTGATCAGTCATCTTCGAGCAAAAGTTTTGGCTCGAAGAACATCCGCTCAGTGGGGCCTAAGATTTAACAAAATGCGCGCCAAATCGCTCTCTCGAATGAATGGTCGGTCACCCATGCTAAGAGATTGTGTTTAAGCTAAGAAATAAAAGCACAAACGGAAGCGACATTTCAATCCTGCCAACCTAATAGAAGAGGCCACGACAGATGGGCAAGATGAGCGGTTGCCCCGGATTCCCACAGGCATATTCGCGGTCCGAAGGAAGAACTGCCGCATGGTAGGAGATGTGCTCGTCAGTCGTTAAACAGCTACGAATGCGAATAAATGAGAAAACACTGCAAGTTGCCTTGTGCGGCCGGATAGACGGCAGGAGGAAAGGAGCCTCGACGAAGAGGGAAACTGCGAGAGAGCACTTTGAACGCGATAGGGCGTAAACGCCACGTATGCCGCGATTGATAGGGATTGCAGCGCGGATGCAACAAGGCAAAGATTGGTCTGGCCTCCGCAAGTTTTAAGAGCTCCACTCCAGGGATGCTGGCGACTGGACTCTTCTGATTAAAACTGATATTAATGAGATAGTTACTTTGCAATGGTTTGCGGGCTAGCTTGAGTTGGCTGCGTGGCTGTTGAATATTAGCCAAGTTTTCCACAAATGTGCTTCATTTTACTTGTCTCGTAGCACGAAATGGTGCGCCTGCTATTGCTTTTGCACCATGCATCGATCTCCGATTTTTTTCAGCTATGAGTGATGTTCTTAACCGTTTCCCGATGTAATATACATCACAAAACTTATACAACGTGAGCTCATTCAAAGGCACAATCTCCCGATGGGTTTTAAAGGGTGGGCCGATATATTCGATGGGTAGGATGAAGCTGAATATGAAGGTTCCTTAAATATCGTTTCCACGGCTCGAAAATGCGCGATAAACGCGTTAGAACCTTGACGAAACCACTTTAATGTGTTCCATTTTTACTTCAGCGCCGCGGGTGTCTTGGCCCCCTGCCCACTTCGTTGTGCTGCTCTCGCATACCCCCTTCCTCTCGGTGGAGTATTTCATTGGTCTTAACAGACTGAATTACAAAAAATTCATAAGGACCTTTTCTTCATTGTTAGTGTTCAACCTCGCATTGTCGCCAGGGTGACTATTCCTACCTCAGTCTATCGATGTTACCTTTACAATTTTTTTTCTTCCCACCACTCCGCTCTGATTTTCGTTTCGCTGCACAGAATGAGTCACGAGAGTACACCTCTGAGGATAAAAAAAAGGATAAAGCATTTGCCGTTGATCAATCCCTTTTTGGGATGCGGCACGCATTCTACTTCCATTTGTACATTCGTAGTGGCGTTTGAATGCGATGTGGCCTATACAATGACTTGCGGGGGCCAGCCGATGTACAAGTCAGTGTTTTTTATCCTCCCAGACAAGTCTGGTACCAATTAACCGACCCCGGAGGGATGGAAGGCTTGGTTGGCCCGGGCGACTCACGACCCAGGATTTGATCCCCGGACCGCTCGCGTGTAGTGTGCGCCACTTGCCACTACACCACTTCCGCCCATGCCTTCCATCCCATGCCAGATACACTCGAAAAAATTACTGTGCCAGTAGAGCAAAGTCAACTGTCCGTTGTACCAATTTCAAAATTTTCGCCGTCTAGTCGTTGGAAGGCACCCTACCATCTGACCCTTCAACGATGGGTAAGCGCGTTATTATCTGCCATGTGCGTTGAAACGCCTCCGTCTCCGCGCCCTGGAATATCTCTGGACAAAGGTGACGTCAGGCCGGAGTGAAGGTCTATCTTCAACTTCTGGCGGCCAATTCTATAGATATCCGTCGATCTCGATCCTGTGGTACTTAGGTCCACGGAGGGACATGGTGATGATCACTGATCGTGAGAGGCACCGACGAGGACCATTTGGATCAAGTGCCGCCAAGGTTGAACTCGATGACTATTCATGTTACAAATTCAATCACCCACCATCTAAAGAGTTCATGGTCGCTTCGAGATTTGCGTGGCGCTCGCAATAAGTTGGACGGCGAGGTTACGGGCGACAATGCGATTAGAGAAAGGGTTAGGGACCTAAGGCATCAGAGGCCAACTTTAGGATCAGGAAGTCATTAAAGGAGGTGTATTTAAGACAAAGGATTCATTTTCAGTGAAATCTCCACCTAATTGGTCTGGAATGATGTGCAATTACCTCCATTCCACCAAAATCCTTAGCGAAGAACCATCAGCAAATCAATGTATTGAGAAGTATTTCAGTAAGGGGTATTTCGGTAAGGGTTAACCACCTCTCGTGTCACCTTCAACGAGAAGAATGAATTTATGAATTTCACATGGGGTGACATATTCAGGGTGATGGAAAAATCGTGTTGATTTGAAAATATGCCTAGATCGACGGATATCTATAGAATTGGCCACAGAAGTTGAAGATAGACCTTCGCTCCGGCCTGACGTCACCTTTGTCCAGAGATATTCCAGGGCGGAGACGGAGTGTTTCAATGGACATGGCAGATATAACGCTGCATTACCTATCGTTGAAGGGGTCAGATGGTAGGGTGCCTTCCAACGACTAGGCCGTGAAAATTTTGAAATTGCTACAACGGACAGTTGACTTGGCTCTACTGGCACAGTACTTTTTTGAGTGTATCTCAGAGGCATGGGCGGAAGTGGTGTAGTGGCAAGTGGCACGCTTACCACGCGAGCGGTCCGGGGATCAAATCCTGGGTCGTGAGTCGCCCGGGCCAACCAAGCCTTCCATCCCTCCGGGGTCGGTTAATTGGTACCAGACTTGTCTGGGAGGAAAAAACACTGACTTGTACATCGGCTGGCCCCCGCAAGTCATTGTATAGGCCACATCGCATTCAAACGCCACTACGAATGTACAAATGGAAGTAGAATGCGTGCCGCATCCCAAAAAGGGATTGATCAACGGCAAATGCTTTATTTTTTATCTCAGAGGTGCACCCCGGTGACCACTGCTGTGATTCTTGTACACGAAAGACGAAAATGCAAATGGTGTGGTGGTAAAGAAAAAAAATTGTAAGTTCCATATAGACTGAGGTAAGACCAGTGAACCCTGTGACATGAAGGATTATCACTACTGCGGAAAAAAGGTCTCATCCTTTTCTAAAATTCGGCTGCCTAAAACAAAGAAATACTCGGCAACGAGAGGAGAGAGTATGCGAGAGAGCCCAACGAGTGGAAGAGCGCAGATACCCGCACACTACAAGCGAGAAAAAAGTAAAAATCATTGAAGCGGTTTCGGCAAGGTTCTAACGCCTTTTTCGCACATTTTCGAGCCGTGAAAACGACTTTTCTGAAATTTTCATATTCAGCTTCATCCTACCCATCGAATATATCGGCCCACCCTTAAAACCCATCGGGAGATTTGCCTTTGAATGAGCTCACGTTGTATAAGTTTTGTGATGTATATTACATCGGGGAACGGTTAAGAACATCACTCATAGCTGAAAAAAATCTGAGATCGATGCATGGTGCAAAAGCAATAGCAGGCGCACCATTTCGTGCTACTGGATAGAAGAATGAGTCACATTTTGTATCGCAACACCACGAACTTATAGGGCTCCATTTAAAGCAACGAGTCGGGATCAGGTCCTAAGAGTCACTCCCTCGTAGAGGGGAAACTGGGAATTAGGGGTCCCGAGCGCAACTGTTGCGACCCTAGTGAGCGAGGCAGCGGCCAAATATCCTTGCCTTGTTGCTGCCGCGCTGCAATACTTATCAATTTCGGCATACGTGGCGTTTACGCCCTCTCGCATTCAACGTGCTCTCTCGCAATTTCCCTCTCCTCGAGGCGCCATGCCTCTCCTCTAGCGGTCTCACAAGGGTACTTATAGTGTAGTGTTTTCTATGGCTCGTTTTGATTTTCCTCCAAATCAATGTTCCTCATTGCACTTCTTGCGACTTGCGACCGACACGTGCCTTTAATGGACCACTACACCTGATCTCCTCTCAGTCTTCAATCTGTACATTAATCCTCCTCCTCTATAAATGAAGCTATACGTCAGTGGTCCGGAAAATGGTCGCGGAAGTGGAGAGGTGGGTACGTAGGGCGAAAAAAAAATCCGGAATCTCATAAATTCGCAAATTTTAAGATAATTTCCTTGAAAAAGCTATCGAATCTACGAAATTTCATGCATTCCAATTGGGATGTACTCCCATCTTCCATTCCGCCAATAGACAGCTTATTCCGGCATTGCCACGCTCCAGATAGCCAAGAAGGACTCTCCACCCTGTTGAGTGATCCGCAACTTGGCTCACCCTATCAAAGAATATATTGCTAAATTATATTATATTGATATATTGCTGTGTGCTTCTGTTGAGGAAAGAAGGCTGATGGTAACGATGCTCATAATTGGCTTTGAAAAGTATGCACTCCCCCACCAATGTTGCCAAATGATTGGCGGATTTATTTCTCTATCAGCTGCGTGGAGGCAAAACAGAAACGGTCAGAACTACTGACTCTTATCTAATTGCCCTGCATTAGGTCAATTATACTGCTATCAGGGTTTAGACCTATGGATTTTTTAATGACGTGTGAAAAAGGGTTTCCGAGGAGGAAAATCTTTGTTAAAGTTGTTCCAGGAACAGATTGGTGTGGTACCTACAAATGAATACGAACGTATTGGCGTGGGCCGCCAGTAAGGATAAAGAAAGAAACGGAAAACGCTCAGGTTAGGGCTCACTCACCTTCCTAATCGGCTGTGCTAAGGGAATGAGAGACTAAGCGCGGAGAGGAGAGTATGAGGCGAGAGAGCGCAACAGATGAGAGAGCGCCAGACAACAGCCTGATAAGAGAAAAAAATCTGCAGCTTCAGCAGCTTACTTTGCAAGGCCCTAGCGCTCTTGTCGGTGATTTCCGTGCACGGGAATGCCACATTTGTGATTGTCCTCTAGGGGTCTATCCTACAGACCGAAAGGGAGTCGTTCACACGATTTCTGCCTGGGTTGTGCCTTTGACTGCCAAGTGCAAATTTGCAAGAATATCAACATCACATATGAAATTGAAAACGCAGTTATTTCAAACTGATTTTTGGAAAAAAAAACACCAAGGGGCTCACATTATACGGGGAGCCTCCTAGGACTAATTGTAAGCATGAGACGAGGGCAGAACTCTACGAACTCTGAAGTTTCTCTCCCTGCCCAAAGCTTGATCTCGTTCACAACAAAATATGGATGTTTTATGCAGTATTAAATGCGTTTCCACTGCAATACCCCGTGCCTTGCGATAGCGCCCACTTCAGCTATTCTGCAAGCTATTAACTTTGCTTTATGTGATCCTTTTGCTTCTCAATTTCTTTCGGAGTTTCGAACTGGCCAAATTTTTCGAAATACGACTGTCAGAAGAAACCAATTCTGGTAGAACCGCTAAATAACGCAGGACTCGTCAACGCTTTCTCTAAACAACGATTATGGAGATGTGGAACCTTAAAGAACTTTGGACGTCATGTTTCGCTCTTCGACCAGGTTAAAACGGCGCTATGTGAGAGGCTTCCATTTTTCATGGTGTCTCAATAGTGTTGTAGTATTTTAGAGATCGTTTCTCGACTAGAAATGGAGAAATCAGCATTTGCGGCACGGAATCTCCGCAAAAACTGAGTCATGGATGTTATGTTATGTGTTTAGTTCCATACCTGCATGTTCCTTGGTGAAATTGTTGACGACACAGCGGCTCAGAGCTCGTCTGATTTGTCGGTTCCAGCATAATTGCTTCTTTTTGCGGCAATACTTACTAAGTTATGCAGCTCGACTTCATTACTAGCACGAGCGGAAGAACTTATTGTTTCTTTCGCTCACGATCGCCACCCGCGGTTGATTCAAAGATGGCGATTCGAAGAATCATTTATTCGCATTCGTAGCTGTTTAACGACTGACGAGCACATCTCCTACCATGCGG
>MU868569.1:77660-103292 GCA_036418205.1 Ostertagia ostertagi
TTGATCTCGTTCACAACAAAATATGGATGTTTTATGCAGTATTAAATGCGTTGCCACTGCAACTTTGGACGTCATGTTTCGCTCTTCGGTCGGGTTAGAACGGCGCTATGTGAGAGGCTTCCATTTTTCATGGTGTCTCAATAGTGTAGTATTTTAGAGATCGTTTCTCGACTAGAAATGGAGAAATCAGCATTTGCGGCACGGAATCTCCGCAAAAACTGAGTCATGGATGTTATGTTATGTGTTTAGTTCCATACCTGCATGTTCCTTGGTGAAATTGTTGACGACACAGCGGCTCAGAGCTCGTCTGATTTGTCGGTTCCAGCATAATTGCTTCTTTTTGCGGCAATACTTACTAAGTTATGCAGCTCGACTTCATTACTAGCACGAGCGGAAGAACTTATTGTTTCTTTCGCTCACGATCGCCACCCGCGGTTGATTCAAAGATGGCGATTCGAAGAATCATTTATTCGCATTCGTAGCTGTTTAACGACTGACGAGCACATCTCCTACCATGCGGCAGTTCTTCCTTCGGACCGCGAATATGCTGTGGGAATCCGGTCAACCGCTCATCTTGCCCATCTGTCGTGGCCTCTTCTATTAGGTTGGCAGGATTGAAATGTCGCTTCCGTTTGTGCTTTTGTTTCTCAGCTTAAACACAATCTCTTAGGATGGGAGACCATTCATTCGAGAGAGCGATTCAGCACGCATATTGCGAAATCTTAGGCGCCACTGAGCGGATGTTCTTCGAGCCAAAACTTTTGCTCGAAGATGACTGATCAGAAATCATCGTCTGAGCGTATATATTCAAGCAAGGAAAAACGGCCAACGAATCTCACTCATTGTGTGCAAAACATTGAGCAGTAACACTTAGTCTCTGATGCACTTTCAGCTATGGTTTCAGCTCTTCCAAGACTGAGGTAAAGGACCTGAGGACGAAGATCGTGGATTTTGACCTCTAGCTCTAGATGACGGAGAAATAAAGAAAGCCAACGAATTGAGTCCTCGACAAACCGCACAAAACTTGCATGGAGATTCAGTTGTGTCAACAGAAAAATTTAAAAGTTCCTACGTGCGACTGTTAAGGCCTTCCAGGATAGAAAATGGGTTCGGCTGAAACTTCGCTCGATAATTTAAAGAGAAAAAAGGTTCTTGACTTCATGTTGACCGCATTTTACAAAGAGATGTTTCCCAATAACAACGCGAGAAGATGACCGTGGTTGGCGCTGATGGGCAGCTGAGGGTATCTTTGAAGCCGGTTATCCACATCGTATTACGGTGTGATAGAAAAGCATAAAACTGGCCTGCACACAACAACTCACCTGCGTGGACCGGGCCCTGCGTCATCAAGAGGTGAATTCGGCCAATGTAAAACTATTGCACCATAATGGAAGACCACATGTCGTGAAAATCACGCAACAAGAAATCGAGGAGTTGGGCTGGGACGTTCTACCAACAGCGCCATATAGCCCAGGTCTGGCGCCGTCCAACTATCACTAACCCAGGTCCTTGCGCGTAACGAAAGGTGATTGTAATTGTAATTGTAATTGTAATTGTTTATTGCACTGCTTAACACCCATGCTAAAATAACGAACATAAAAACCCAGAGGTAATAACAAGCAGGAACAAGAGTCTAGCAATCTATATGTAGTTTAACTAGGGAGCTACAAGAGTGAAAGAAAAGAAAGAAAAAAAAAACGAAGGACATAACAAAGAGTGTTAGGATGTAAGGTACTTTTCTAAGGCTTTCTTGAATGAACTTAGTTTATTCCGTTGAAATACCTAGTCTAAGCAGCCTAGTAAACTCCGAGCTAGTTCTGTTAACAAAAAAGTGGCGTCTGACGTTGCGTTTAGCCCTGGCAATTGAAAATTTTGTAGGGCATCCCCTAGTTCTCGATTCCCTAACGAATAGCAAATTATGGGGCTTGAACCCAGAATGACCATGAAAAATCTTGAAGAGCGTTATCAAATCAAATTTCCTCCTTCTGAGCGCTAAAGTTTCAAGATTGAGATTAGCATTCCGTGTTACTCCAGAAGGGATCTGATCATATTTGATGTATGAGTGATGAGCTCAATGTGCCAGGTGCTAGGAGACGGTTTCGTTGTGATGTGCTTCAGTATAGCTTTTTCATAATGAATAATTGGTGATGAGAACGGCATTTCAATCTGGCCAACATAATAATTTGGCCGACCTATCAAAGGCGCTCCACAAAATTGTAGGACGTGACATTCGGCAAAGATCAGAGTGCGACTCAAGGCAAACCGAATGAACATCGGGAGGGATCATTAAAGCGCTTTTTGGATTCCATTTGAGGCCCTTGCAATAAACTCATTTGAGATGTAAGGTCTAGACTGCCGCCAGCAGATAGCACGAATATGATTCGCGGGCAGAGTAGCGCAAGGCCCCGATCAGGCAGACTGTTCATGATCTTTTTGAGTGGTGCACGACTGCCCACACTGCTCCATAGGACGGAGTGTCCTTCAGAAACTGGGTCTTATTTTGATCAAATTGCAATTCCACCTTCTTACCTGCGATTGTTGTATCGGCAGATTGCAACTTTACGTGACTTCAGAGATCAGAGAACGATGCACTATGGGAAGGTTCCTTAGAGAGGGACAGTATGTGTCGTGACCGACCTCCCTCTGGTGGACTAGAAGAAAATAGCGTGCTCCAGGGCCAATGTGGACTCAACATGTCAGACGTGTCAAGCCATGTCAATGAGCGCCAAAACCCTTTTCGCGCGCTTCCACAAACAACATTCATTTTTTATTCGTTTCGTCTCCGGCATCCCGGACGGCCGACCAGGGTCAACCCTGCGTTGTTACTAGTAACAACGGGGGGTCGCGCTAGTCCTGGTTGAGTTTGTAGGAGAGGGGGGGGTCCGTATAGGTTGGGAGTTGGGAGCCAGCGTGGGCAGAAAAATTTGCCGATTATCAGCGCGGTAAAAGCGGCGATAAAAGTAGGTAACAGTAGGTAAAGAAATGGTGGACGGAAATTTATTGGGAAATAGCCGTGAAATTTTTACTGTTTCAGCGAGTAGGCTATATTACACGCTTCGACAGCATTTTACGGCAGTGAAAGAAGTGGGCGGACGTTTCGGTGAGTTGAGCTGAACGAGTGGTAGGCATAAGTACTATAGAGACAATAGATGGTTGAGTCGACAGGCTGTCGAAAAGGGGTCGTAATGTCAATTCACCTATTGGAGGAGGGAGGATCTGCTAAAATCTTCGCGAAAAGTACAACGATGCGACACGACCTGCCGGCCGACTCCCTCGTCTTTCCGACTACCTGCCCTCGTCGTCCGGCAGCGTTTCAGCTTCGGGCTCAGCCTATCGCTCTGTATGGTTCTATGCGAAGCAGGATTCTTCATTTTTTTATATTGCTAATGTGTATTGTTGAATGTCATGAGCCTATCAATAAAGGTGTCGTAATGGGCAATAAGGTCCGTTATCAATGCGGTTATTTCAACTATTCAGTTTGGTTGCCGTAGTCATTCACTCGGAAGCACGGAGTCGGATAGAAGGAGGACGGAGAGGGAGGGCGTGCGGGGCCCCTTGTGCTGAGGCGTGGACAACACGACAAGAGCACGAACGTTTTGGAAGCATCGGGCCGCGGTCCCGTCTTGATGAGGTGGCCAAGCGATCAACCATGTGGTCCTCTTCAATCTGAACCGTTTGCACACTTCATGCGCCTTCCATGCCACCCTAGAAAGCAGCATTCACCATTGAAGACTATTACTGGTGGCTACACTCTTCATTGCATGTATCAAGTTCCGATGATATGCCGAGTGCCCGCCAGTGGCGCAAGGGCGCTCCTCGGTAGCACTGGCTGAGAAGGGCCCTCATGAACCTGGATCAGGTACTTAATACGCCATGTGTCTACTGCATCAAGTGAAACACGGGCGATCGGCCGAGGATGCCGCCCGTTAGGCCAGTAGAGAAGGCCAACCGACATGTTCGCTAGGATTACTGTATAGCTGGGCCCATCAGGTTGGTTCGTGTCCCGTTGGGGAGCGCCCGTGGTGCGCGGGATTATTTTTATTTGGCTCGGTTCGCTTCAGAGCATGTTTTCCGCTCCGTGTTGTCATTTTTTGCATACTCACACGCGTTCGACTGTTGGTATGTTTGTGACCATGCTCATTTCCCCTCAAGTCGTCATTCATGATTTACCTAATCAAATACTATTCACTTGAAAAGATCTTATCCTTGCGCATAGCCACCCCCTTTCATTATCATGCTCATGTTCATTGTTGTATCACCTATGTGGTTTCGTCGCATCATTTCATATGTTTCGAAATTGCCTATATGAATTATTTGGCCTTATCATCATGTTCGTCGTAAGATTTCGTCTCATAGTAACTCCACCAAACTTCAATCGCTCGTTGACGCATGTTCCTTTCGTCGTTTGGTACCTTTCCCAATTCAAAGCACACCTGCTTCACTGTTCATCGAGTATTCTTCACCACATGCAATCAACCATGTTATCACAGTCTCAAGAAGTTTATGCCTTTATCCTTGTATTCCTGCCTTGAATCATTTAGTGTAGTTTTCCATGGTTTCGTATAACTTAAGATGTTTCTTATTCATCAGCGCGTGAACCCGCAACGAACAGTATACCTCGCGTCACCCTTTTGTTCAGTACTCAGGTATTCCGTTCGGGACCCACCACCGTATTACAACGCGCCCGTCCACTCGTCGCATTATAGCAGCCGTTTTTAATTCTTCCAACTTCTATGATTACCCCCTCCTCCTTTTTTCTTCCAAGTTTATCTCCTCCCTATCCAGGTAGTCAATTGATCGTTTTCGCTCATGCTTGCATCTTCGAGTTTAACCCCTTTTCAACTCTTTTTACGATGAGGATTTCTATTGAGTTCGCATGCGCGCAGATACCGGTACTATTGCGTTTGTGGCTACTTACTCACAATGAATGTTCGAACTGTTTCCTTTCCGCATTCGCTTGAGCCGTTTCGCTTAGTTCATTCTCTCTTGCCGATTTTTGAGAGTTTGGACGCCTTTCATCGGCTTCTTAGAGCAGGGTTGAAAAAAAGAGGCGCTAGCTATTCTGACCTTGTCTTCAGAGTCATGCCATACAAAGAATTTCTAGTTGAATCATTTCATCGTCATCGTTTTCGTTACACAGGTTTGCATTCAACTTCAAATCTTTTGCATTCCTTCATGATGCAAGCGCCTAAGATTTTTGCTGTTATTTTTACAACAGTACGAAATCCTTTTCATGTTTTCTATTCGTTCATGTTCCTTCATGCCGGTGTCCTCATTTGGCGTGCTTGCTGACAAAGCAATCATCGTTCTTTTCATGATTCCGTGTGTGAAACTGTCCTTAGTAGCCGTATCATCGTTCATTACGAGATGACTTTTCTTCTGCGATTTTCAATATGACCCCTATATCCCCCCTTCTTAGCGATGGTCATGAATATCGTCTTTCTGCTTTCATCAGGGTTCCTCACCTAACTGATTTCGAACTTCGCAATTAATTCATGATTGGGGACGCTGATAGTCACACATTATTTCTTCCAATTCCATTGCAGGGGATGCATCTTTGGGGGGAAATAGTCGCTTCAATAAGAGTGATGGTACAGCTTGCATTTTTCGATTTGAAATTTTTACGTCCACATTATCGTTCCATTGGTAATTACTTCTTTCACATGAATTGCTGCTGTTCAAATTTGTGTAGACACTTTAACTTAGGGTTATGTATTCTTCATCGTCTGTCTCCGGATGAAAACGCGTCACCCCCATTGCCCTCAGTCGCGGCGACGCTTTAGTCATGCTTATCGTTGCAGAGAAGGGAGCAAGCGCCATGGCCTCGGGCGACCGTACGCCTTCTCACCGTTGCGCGACCCCGCCCCTATGGACGTCGATGATCAAAATACTTGTGCGTTGCAATCATATGATTTCAACAGATTAGACCATGCTCGTTCTACACACGAACTCATTCAATAGCCCAACCTTACCCATCACTCTTTTAGTAACATGGCGGCACACATGATCTTGGGCACCTCGTCTCGGCGACCATATGATCAGAACAGGTGAGACCATGCCCGTTCTACTCATGAACTTATTCAGTTGTCAAACGTTACCCATTACTCCTTTAGTAACATGACGGCAGACCCATCGAGTCCCGGTAGCTCGTCTTCAGACTACATCATCAGATCAGGTTAGACCATGCCCCTTCTGCTCATGAACTCACTCAATAGTGTAACCTTACCCATCATTCTTTCAGTACCATGAATGTAGACCTGCTGAGTCCAGATAACTCGTCTTCACGACCACATGAACAACACAGGTTAGGTTGCTCTACTAAGAAATTCAATCCGTCTTCCACTCCTCTTACCCATCATTCTTCTAGTGATGTTGATGCCGAGTTGTTGATCCCAGCTCTACGCCAGCTCTATGGATTCAGACCCAAGGGAGCCTCTACAACCGACGATCACACCTCCGAGGATCGGAGTCTTCCGCCCGAACATAGGTTGTCCCTTCGTATCGCGCAATCGCTAACACTGGCACGAAACTACGACCACACGTTTAGCATCGAGCACCTCTCCACCCGCGATATGCTTATGGTTGATGCATTTCTGCGACATGCATTTTACACCACCATGAGAGACTGGGTCGTGGACGAAGCATATGTTCCCACGGAAGCTGAAATGGAATATCCTCCAATAAAGAAGTACTCGATCTACCTCATCATCCAAGCTTACAAGGGCCTTGACGCCGCAACACGGAAACTTTCTTTTTTTTCACAGACCTCATCTTACCGCAGCCCGAGTGAAGACAATAAGGAACTAGTGGACATGCTCAGTCACTATCACGGTCTCCATCGCATGCATCAAACTCGTATGTGTCACGGCGTCAACAGCGACAGCCCAGGGATACACCAATCTCAAGCACATCGGAAACGCGCTGGCCCGCCTGTATCATGTCGACCCCACTTCCTCCGCACCGGCCGAATCCGTCGACATCCCTACAGCCGAAGAACTCGACGCATTATACTCCAAGGTTTCGCAACCCCAGCAAACCCCTCATCGAGATACGCCGTCGATCCGAACGGTTGAGGTCACAGTCGAAGAACCCCCTCGCAAGTCCAGCCGTCAGGCAGACCAGCGTTCCGAACGCTCCGTTCCTGTTACCATGTTGTGCCGTCTGTCGCGTCAACCCCATGTTCGTCAGTCCCGCTCCCCATCAGGTGGACGTCGACGTGAAAGAACAGCAACAGCTCAGGTCGTCTCCACGAATGCTTCAGCATGTCATTTCTGCAAAGGGCAGCATTACACCAACAACTGCCCTAAAGTAGTTAGCCTCACCGATCGCTGCTTGAATCGTAATCGAGGAAGAGACCGGTCAAGTGTGGAATGGGTGGCAAGGTCTTCACGACCATCAAATACACGCCATCAGCCAAACGAGCACCGCTACCAGGACGGCGGCGTCGAAGATGGAACTGTACCGAAAATCCAATACTAATTTCGGGCGTTCATGCTACCAACACAAAACTATCGAAACTTGCGCATACTAAAAGTGGGTAAAGGTCATGGTAAGGTCACATCGGCTTAAGGAGACCCATGTTCCTCCGCGTTTGGGTTTCGGCGCGCTTCTCTAAAAAAGCATCCTTTATGAAAATATTCACATACTTCGTTAGGAGAAAGTCCTACAACACCAAAACAAATTCGGTGGGACAATGTCTAAGTTCCTCATACATGACGGGCGGAGGCTCCCCGCCCAGAATCGGAGCGCTCATCGTATGTACACAGTTCACAAATCCTCATAATTCGGCCGAGGGTAGCACAAGTGTTAAGAAGCCTCCCACCGCTAGATACTGCATGCTTGAAGGCCAGTCACAGGCACGTTGTCTAACGCTGGAGGTTGTTTTTGACTGCGTCCCAGCGTTCAATGGTGGTTTGGCTACCAAAGTCGCGCATTTGGACGAAAATTCATCCAAACCTCGGCTCCTAAAGTTGCCTGAGCCGTGAAAGTAGGATCGAGGTGGTCAGAGTAGGAGCCCATCTGTCCATACGGTGTCGTGACTTGACCAAAGGTGCGGATTTGCCGCACGAAAATTCGTACCGCTCCAAGACGTCCCGAAGGCCGGGAAAAAGGTAGTAAAGGTCGACGAAGGAAAGGACGTCAACTGCTATCAATTGGCGGAGCACGCACTAAAGTGGGCGGAGTCTGCCAAAAGTGTCGCAATTCGGTTCCAAGAAGTCCTAATACGTAAACCACGCCGCACGGGTCTTGTCCAAACGTTTTTAGAGTCTTGGCGGGGAGGAAAAGCCCCAGTCAAAACTGCCATTATGCGAGCACGCAACTCTAAGTAGGCGAGTTTGCCGCCCGCTTGGAGGTCCGCCCTTGTGTAACTATTATCCATTTAACCAATCGTACACAATCGACTATCATCTCCAAGAGGTCCCAGAGACCGGTGAAAAAAGGGGTAGAGGTCGGCGAAAGGAAGGGGGCCAAATGCTATTGGTGGGCGGGGCACGCACCGAAGTAGGCGGAGTTTGCCACGAGATTTATTGTCCGGAAGCAGTCCGGAGACCGAGAAAATGAGGATAATGGTTGACGAACAAACTGAACACAATGTGAGTTGGTTGATATCGAACCGTGGTACAGTTGTGTAACTGACCTGTAACGTGATCTGTAGACTTATATCTAATTCGACGCCGAATGAGACGAGCATAGAATTCTATACTGGACGAAACGCACGTCGACTGATAACAAAAATCAGCACCTTGACACAAACTTACAACAAAATCAGTCGCACCATCAAATCGCATCGCAGATCTGTGTTGTCGCGCAAGCCCGCATGGGCCTAACCTGGAAGAAGAACAACATCTAAAAAGAGTGGAAACCACAAAGAATGAGGAAGCACAACCCGCGCGAGGAGATATTAAGTATTTCAACTTCTACATTAATGTCGTCTAACCATGAGAACGCATTTCGTGAAGAGATAATTGTTTAAATAAATTTGATATCTTTATGCTCGTCGTTATCTGCGTCCAATTGTTCACGCGAGCCATTTTTGCATTAGTTATTCAGTGTGACATATTCAGTTAAATCGTTTATAGATAGTAACTTTTATCTCTGCAAAGTTGATTTCTCTTGCGAATCTACTACCTCAATATCTTGACACTCATCTTCCTGCTTATCTAGGGTAATACAAAGCAGATATTTTTACAGTGCGTGGCCGTTCCTAATGAGTTGCAAAGTGTGGCCGGTTGGCGTCTCATGTTCTTGGAATTCCTTTTCTCTCTTCTAGTGCTATCAGTGATTGCTCGCGCAGTCGAACAGACGTGACCAAGGCGCCCCGCATATGAATCACTACAATCAACTAAGTCCTCACCTATCCGTCTGCACGCCAAAGTCTTATTTCAGAACGATAACACCAACGTTTCATCATTTACATTTTAAATGCGTCCCCCCAACAAACCTACCACGTTTCGAACACAACGCCTCTGATCTCGAAAACGTTGTATCCCCGAACAAGTATCTATCTGGTATTCCACGCCGCACATCGACTTCGAAGCACAAAAGAGCAGATAGCGTCCGCGTCTTCCGTCGTCGGTGCAGAGAATTCAACTCTAGACTCATTGATGAAGATACCAGGAAATCACACACGCGCTAAAACAGGACCATAGCTGAGCGCCTAAATTAAACCGCCTAGTATGCGAATCCCTGTTGATTCTATCAATGAGTAACTGAACATACTATCAGCGCTTGAAGTCATGTGTAAATATAAATTACTTAGATGGTTAGAGAGAAAAAGCATTGTTTACCCGCCTTTTAAAAAATCTTCCCATTCTATTATCACAGCTGCAGCGCGGTTGTTGAACCAATTTGGCGAGATATTTTTTCGTGTTTTTTGCTTTTCTCACTGCGAGCAATATAAAGTGCATTTATACAAGTACATGGAGAACAAGGACATCGGAAGTCTCCAACTTTGCACTGCTTATTATAAGGACTAATATTGCTCCTTAGATTGTACTATTGAAGACCCTAAGTCGGTACCGCCCACTATTTCTCAAGTACAGAGGATTACATATTTCAGTTAGTCATTCCTAATACCTAGCATTCGCGAAGCTATACATCTGCCATGCAAGCTTCGGATGTCGGTACTAATCCTCTGACTTGTGCAGTTGAAAATCCGTCGCGAAAATTCGCTTGCCATTATTCAGTGTTCGCGGTGTGGGCGCGAGAAGGGCCTTCGAGTACAGCAGACTATCGACAAACAAAGTAGGGAGTAGCGGTAAAGGACGTCGCGAACCCTTTCCTGTGAAAGGGATCCATGCGCAATCCTTCCACTGGTCTAGGATTCTCTTCTTCGAAAGCAAGTCCGTCATGTGAATTGTGAACACGGAGTTAGTGAACACCTCAACACAGGAAGCCGATCAACATCCTGATGGGATCCTAAAATCGTGAACTTTTTCACGCCTCCTACTGTTGCTCGAACTCCTGAAGCGAAAATCTGAGATGCGCTCGGTCAGGGGAAATTCTGCTTTCGACACATGTGTCATTGTCGATGTTAGTAGTTGTATCCCCTGCCACCTCGAAGGGTGAAGGGGTGAGAGTATTGATCTTCTATCCATGGATAGCCATAAGCATTGCAGTAGATTAGTGTTGGTTTATGCATTTCAAAGTGCATTTTTACCAAGAAACCTCGTATTCACCTAAGTCAAACCCCACTTACTTTCAAACAAAAAGCTTCACTCGCTTGCTTATTTGCCAAGTTAATCAAAATCCATGCGAGCCGCGGCACGCGAAAGCCACCTTAACACGCTGACGACAGCATGACGCGCATGCGCGTCAGATTTTCGTCCGGATGGGGCTCGTTTTGATCGGTTTATTTGGCATTTTTCATATTTCAAAACTGTCTGGATGCATAATCTTATCCGGAAAACTGTGCACCAATTAACAGTGGTGGAATTGTTGAAGAAGTAACGTCTATTTTAAAATAATAAACAAAAAGTTGTCGAGATGCGCGCACAACAGACTGTCGTCAACGAGTTAACTTGCACACTATTTGGGTTGTACCGCGCATCGGCTGGATGTCTCTCAGAACTGGGGCCCTAAGGTACGCTTCCGCCGAATGGATGGGGGACGGAAACCCCTTCAATTTTTTTGTTTCGAACGATGCTGTTTCTTCATTTTCAGTGCATGTTCACCTTAACCTACATACATGCAGTGCGTTTAGTCAAAAGTATGTGGACACCTCACAATTCACGTTAAAAAGGTAACTAAGAGGCTTCGTGCTATGCAACCCTCCTCAATCGATTTCTCGTAGTCGATAACGTATCAGTAAGTTTAAGCAGATAATATCGCCTCACTTTCGTAAAAAATTTTGAATTGAATTTTTTTCTTTGTTTCAAAAGTATGTGCACACTTGAAGGAGATCAGATTTTGGCGCCGAAATTTCCACCGGTTTCGATCCGAATTTGCTGTTTTCATTTCGTCATCATGATGCATACTTCTTCCTGAAGACGAACAAGCTCAGATCAGGGCTCTGCATGATACTGGACGTTCCAATCCAGAAATCGCACGACAACTTGGTCGTTCTCCTTCATGCATTGGAAGATTCATCCGGCACCCTGATAATTATACTCAGCACACACTCCGCTCCATCCACGATCCTTGACTGCTCAGAACAACAAAAGAGTAGCCCACATCCTGTCGAATTCTTCATTGTCCGAGCTCAGATTTTTATTCCAGCCTCGAAAATGACCACTAAGCCCCTCATCCGCTCAAATGAATACACCACTCGACAGACGCTGAGAAAAGGCTACTCACTTCAAGGCTCCAGCACAAGTTAGCCACATTGGAGTCTGCTCGTACAAACATGGCAACATAGGATAGGACACCGGGATAGGACACGGTTTTTCGAGAATTTCCTATTTTCAAAACAAGCAACTTTTTATGCACTTTTCTCCTCAGGTAATCTTAACTCATGGAAAGAGTTCGATCTTGACGGGCCGGAAGGATTTTGTCACTGCTGAAGAGGTATGGCGGTGAACCGCCCGTGTTCTCGAGATGGAATTTTGGAGAAAGGCCCGTTGATGGGTCTAGGGCGGTTTCGCAAGCAGCGGGAAGTTGGAAGTTGCCGCTCCATTATTGCTATTAAAGGTGTAGAATACCAAAAAGATGCTGACCGTTATCAACCAACTGTTCCGACTGTTACTTAGAAGAACGTGCAGGCGAAAGTTGCATATCTGCGCAACCAGGAACACAAGCGTCGTTTAATGTCACCGAATTTCAATTCTCTACCAAAGTAGTGGCTCGCCAACATAAACGAAACGGTTGTAAATGAAAGCCGAGTATAGATTGACTTCTTGTTTTCTCCTTGCTCTAAGAACAAAACCCTACCGGGAACGACCTTGAAATTAAGTGAGGTTCACTTCAACAAACTGAAGTCAACTAAGGCGGCCGCTTATGAACTGATAGCGGCGGTAGAGGCTATTTGGGCCGACCAGCGACGAAGCCACTATGGCAAACGTGGTTCAGATTCCGAAAGACAGGATGTTTGAGCTAACTAGAAACTCTGGAGGCCAGACTGGTTTCTAATCTCGGTTATGTTTTGTCTTTTATTAAGAGTCCACATACTTTTGAAACAAAAAGAAGAAAATTCAATTCAAATTTTTTTTTACTAAAGCAAGGCGATATTATCTGCTAAACTACTCTGATACGTTATCAACTACGGGGAATTCTATTAAGGAAGGTTGCATAGCACGAAATACTCTTAGTTACTTTTTTAGCGTGAGTTGTGAGGTTCCCGCATTAACTCACTTTTGAATACCGTCCTCCCTGTATATTGAAGGTAGGCCCTTCATCGGGACAGTTCATGATCCCCGGTTGGGAAGAACAGACGAAAAAGTCCAATGATTTTTCGTGCCCCCAACGCGCCTCTTAGCATAGCTACGCCACGCCCTGGTCTCGCCTTTCCGCATCCCTGCCACCGTCTGCTCTTCCACGCCATATAGTACCCTCCTTCGAAACGCTGCCTCGACGCATTGTTATCTGCAATGGCGTGAGAACCGGGGTCCGAACGGCTGATGTTTTTTTGCTCATGTGAGCCATGTCCAAGTCTTTCTGCTTTCTGAGCATTACACATTGAAACTTCTGACTTGACTGCAATGATGACTTGGGAAAATTGCCTGATGTGGCATCTTTCGTTTTCCCGAAATGACGGTGAATTTCGTGCCAGATGCGTTCATTCTTGTGGAAATGCTGTGGATGGAAATTTATCCTTTTGGCTATGTTTTGTGCGTGTTGCCAGCAATGCTGAGCGATTGCGATGATCATAAAGAGGCTCTCATGTGGCACGTAGATCCTTCACTTTGTTACCAAATATTCTGCAACTGTTCGCACTGCTGTGACGGAACATAACGAAATTTCATACAATTTCGTGAAGCAGGGGAAACGTTACGGCTGAAAAACCAAATTAACTTTTGAGCTCACATACTCGAGTAAAAGTTGCTGAGTGCAGATAATACCTCCTTCAAAACCGAGAAAAGAGCGTCCGGTGCAGACCGTACACCACATGTGACGACGGCCTCCACAAAATGTAAATGTTTCTGCCAATGAAATGATTAGCCTGTTGCAGTTGAATTCTACCAGTTGTCACTAATTACAACTACCATTTACCAAAAATCAGCGCCATCGCTTATATTAAACCACTAGCTAAAGCATAGGGTCAGTCAAAAGTGGTACACTTCCCATTTCTTCGCACCTAATTAATCCCTCATTTCCTTCAAAATTGCTACATTGAGAAGCGGTAAAAGACTTTGAAATCAACAAGATCAGCACTTTATGGCATATGTCAGAACATTTGAAAGGAAAACTCCTCCTGCCAAAGGTTTCTATTAAGAGTCCAGAGGTCAATCAGCCGAATTAGCAGAGGATATCATACCGCGCTCGGTAATTAAGCAATTCACAACAGCTTATCCCACCACCTTCAACTTCTGATTCGGCTCTAGAACCATCCGGGAATTTGTCCTCTGAAAAGCCTAACTTTTCCCGGAGAGTAACTGTGCGCATTTGGGACACAATGCACGTATTTTAGAAAGACGTAACTCTCTCACTCTGGCATCGCCGTTCAATCGCTTGTGGTGCACAGTCGCAGTGCTAGTTGAAAGTTTGTGCTCCTTAGCTACTTGGTACTGATCTAAATGGTACTTGAGCTTACGACCATATCCGCTGGTCAAATACGACCCCCCTCACCCCACCTGTTGTTCTTTGCAACATGCGGTTGACCCTGTTCCAGGGTGTCCACATACTTTTGGTACGCACTGTATTTGAAATTGCTGTTGATCCTGTTTTGCACATGAAGCTGTGTTTATATTGCTCAGATAATAAATAAATATTTAACCCTGATCATTTTTCCAATGAAGTTGCTTTCACTCAATCAATACGGATGTGGAGGTGGCATCATGACCTCTGAGTTATCCCACTCAATTAGGGCTGCTTCGCACCTCGGAGCGAGGCATAATTAATTAGGTGCGAAGAAACAGGAATCGTACCACTTTTAACCCACTCCTAAACATATTAACTTGATCTGCCTGGAGGCCGTCGTCACTTGTGGTGCATGGTCTACACCTGAAGCTCTTCTCGTTTTGGAAAGGGAGGGTAACTTCCCCTTCAAAAAGCGAGAAAGTGTCGGGTGCAGACCAAACACCACAACTGACGACGGCCTCCAAGTAAATCTGGTTAGAAGTTGTTCATAGTGATAGCTGATTTCTGGTAAATGATAGTTGTAATTAGTGACAATCGATAGAATACAACTGCAACAGGCTAATCATTTCATTGGCAGAAAACATTAACATTTTGTGAAGGCCGTCGTCACTTGTGGTGCATGGTCTGCACCCGACACTTTCTCGCTTTTTGAAGGGAGGGTAGCTTCTTTCACACATTGACGACAATGCGAATTTGTTTAGGTGGCCATGTGGGACTGACGCGGTTTTGCGACCGCGTTTGTCCCACAGTCACGATATCATATTCCCCGCAGGGTCCAATAAGGCTTGTTTTCGGAAGCTCGGAAGTATAAACAACTTGAGAGAGCGGTAAGTGAGTAAGTTCCCCAGACGAAAGAAGCACAGACAAACTCCTCCAACGGAAGTTTCAAGCGAGTGAGCACCAATTCAGGAACAAAGAGAGGATGAAGATCTTGCTGGAGGAGGTTTCGTATACATTTTTCGTATTCATTTATTCTAATATAATAGTTGCAACTTCTTACAACTTGACAAATTTATCGTTCATAAAGTTTTGGCCAAATATTCAAATGTTCATTGTTTTACTTCTTTCTTGAGAGGTAGTGTGAGTTTGAGCTGAACTGAAACGGTCACGAGATTTGAAAACTTCGGCAAAATGAAGCGTTTCGTGTAAATGGATTTGTTCTATCAATATCTGGCACATAAATTGAAAACAAGAAAGAACATCTGAGAAAGTCGAAACATCTGAGAAAGTCGAATATTCGGTAGAAGAAATGATGAGATGGGTGCGGGAAACATATAACTCCTAAAGACCGACATGGCCTGCAATGCGCTGGAGATATGGGTCGTCAATGTGTTAATCTGCCATCACTAGAACGTTCCAGTTGCTGCTGTATGCTAAAAACACTGACGAATGCAATGGTTCTGCAATTCGTCGTATAGCCAGCCATACAAACATGCCCCACCATTCCGTTTTCGAGTTCGATTGCTGATCCCTTCCTGACTGGAGGGCCAGCCCATCTTCACTGGGAAGTTCCCAGAAGGAGCCCTAGGCTAGGGGATATTTTTGATTATTTTCTCTCAAATTATGATTCAAGTTATTATTCAATCTAGTTGTTCCCGCATTACAAAACGACCCAGCCTGCTCGTGGCATATGCTGTGTGTTCGCATTCGATCCTCGTTAATCCGCCTATAATTCGCTCCGGTATATTGCGTATTTTTATGACCGATTGGCGTCCCAACCTCGTAAATTTCTCCGACTGAGAATTCCCAGCAGGGACCACACTCAGTTACGCGCGTGCCTCTTTGCAATAATGGAGAGGGTGGAGGGATGGTAAATGGACAGATCATTACATCTGAATAAGGGCTGCTTGAATAGCACAAATATCCCTACTATATATAAAACGCTATGTCTGTCTGTACGTGTGTGTGTGTGTGTGTGCGTGTGTCACGAAATTCATAGCACGCGTCGCAGCAGTCGTTAGGAGCTGATTTTTTGATATGATATAGTGGGTGGGCGGTAACATATTTGGTGGGGGTTACAAAGTGATAACGACTGATAAGAGCAGATAAGAGGCGCTGAAACACAAATTTCACGAAATATATAATGCGCTTCGCAGCAGTCGTCAGGAGTTGATTTTGGGACATGATATAGGGGGTGGGACGGGAACATATTTGGTGGGGGTACAAAGTGATAACGACTGATAAGAGCAGATAAGAGGCGCTGAAACACAAATTTCACGAAATATGTAATGCGCTTCGCAGCAGTCGTCAGGAGTTGATTTTGGGACATGATATAGGGGGTGGGGCGGGAACATATTTGGTGGGGGTTACAAAGTGATAACGACTGATAAGAGCAGATAAGAGGCGCTGAAACACAAATTTCACGAAATATATAGTGCGCTTCGCAGCAGTCGTCAGGAGCTGATTTTGGGACATGATATAGGGGGTGGGACGGGAACATATTTGGTGGGGGTCACAAAGTGATAACGACTGATAAGAGCAGATAAGAGGCGCTGAAACACAAATTTCACGAAATTCATAGTGCGCTTCGCAGCAGTCGTCAGGAACTGATTTTGGGACATGATATGGGGGTGGGACGGTAACATATTTTGTGGTTTTCAAAAAGTGATAACGACAGCTGAGGACTAATAGTAATGATATGCGTACGAACGTAGAGATCACTCGAAACCAGATTGCAGATAGTGCATTTCATTTCAATATCATTTCATTAGCGTTATAATTGTAAACTCAAACACCTTTCGACCGCTGCACCTTCTCGAGTTCTTGAGGATGAATGAGATGCTCTAATAAATACGATAGTGAATACTGGGCATTCTAATTTGAGATTATCAAAAATTATTCGACCGCTAAATTACCTCGATACTCGATGCATGGTGGTTGTTTACATACATCACTTTAGCTGTGCACTTCACTGCGCTTATCAAACAGTGAGATACAGCCAAGATGAGGCAACGGACAGTAATGCATTTAACGAAGCAGCTATAGTTAAGCGGTGAGACCCAAAGCTTCACCGATTCTCAGTCCTATCAAAGGCTTCCGTGTCATGCGCGCGGTAGCGGGCGGAGCTAAACTGGTATATTTATAAGTGGAATGAGGTACATCAATTTTCCAAACAGGTGAACGCTTGATTTTTCCCCATTACTTATTTCATGAACAACTCGTTTGGGTACCACTTTGTGATATGCCGGTCCATTTTTTCCTCGGTCTGTCTGTCCTTAACACGCAACATACGACAATGCTCGCGCGGGTGCTACAATGTCTTCGCACGTCGCCAGACAGGGTAGGAAGTGTGTAGGCTCAAGCGAACAGCTGGAGTAAGTGTGTTCTCGTGCCTCAGTTTAAAGAAGAGATTTTCGCCGTCGGCAACTGACGCAATCCGCCTTTCTGGTCTGAATCTAGGAAGTAAACGTTGAGTGGAAACCAGCAGGTGACTCATCTTCGAAACAGTGCGAAACACCAACTTTGAGCGAGGAAATCGGGCATTTCTTACCAAACCCTTTCGGACCTGGTGGTGGCAATTACCACCATCAAACCATTCAGACCACCATCAAATTTAACTGTCTGCATTACCCGCTGCAACAACATATTTCTACTACCCACTGTAGAGATTATTACAGACGACGACGAGACCAAGAAGAAGCGGTCAGAGTCTCGCTTGAAAGGGCGACAAGGAGTCGAACATTCGAGGTGCATCGGGCTATATTTGGGAATTTTCGCCGCATGGTCCCATATCGCCGCAAAACTGTGCTGTCTCACCTCGTACAGCGTCAACTGGTTTAGGGATAAGGATCTTGGATTGTTAGATTTATGGTAAGCGCGTTCACTAATGGATGAAGTTTGGGGAAAGAGTCAAAGTAAGTATGAAACTTTACTGTAGAGTTTTCGTTAAAAAGTCCGGCTATAAGCAAGGGCCTCCACGAATTACTCAGCTGTTGAAGAAGTATAAATAGAGGGTTCGATTAGGCTATTAAAAGTATGACGACGTGCGCCATCGTGAGAAGCACGTCGTCCCGTTAATTATAATGTCTCTCTCGGAGCAGAGCAGTTCACAGTAGAGCTTAGAAAATCCAACCCTTAACAAAAAAGAGAGTTTTCCATGGTGGCGAATGTTCTTTCGTAATTTATGCATCCACGAAGCATCTACGGCCATTCCAGTGGTGCAGCCGCTCGTCGAGGTGAGGGAAAGTGTTAGAGGGACCGAACGCTAAGGTCGGTGCTAGGCGCGAATTCAGTGAGTCGGTAGTCGCAGGGTACAAGCGATGCGTCAGCGCTCCTAGCGATCGCCGCGATTCCATCAAAGTACGCTCTTTCTAGCGATGTAGCGGCGATTCGACAGCGCACCCGCGATTCGGTAAGTGCGGGAATAACGGGTCTTTTCATTTGCATTTTGACTCTCTCATTTTCCAGTGCTTTCTTGTGCCCTGGGTAAGCTTGCAGGATTGTGAGAGAGTCAACCGTAAGAATAATAGAAGGCGCTCACCACATGCCCCACACCGTTCTAAGTGAAGTCCTAAGCGCCGTTGTAAAACCGCGGGCGCATTCGCTCTGAACGCGCAATTGATGCCTGTAGGCGATTCTCTGAGATTCGCAAAGTATGACACAAGGCTAACAAAGCCAAATAACAAATCATTAATCAGGTATCAATTTAGCGGGACATTACAGTCGCAGAAACTCCCTCTTCCATAGTACACTCACTTTGCACACCCGTATCCACCCTTAATTCGTATCTCACAGAGGAAGCGGACGGAACCGGATATGCAGGGAAAGGAAATCTCACCGGGTGGCAGGGCTAACGCTAGCACTTACGAAAAGGACTGATGGCGCGTGAATAACAAACGTCCTGGCTAGAGATCTTCTTTCCCATTTCGCGTTGTGCTTAGCGTTTTATGTTGCCCCATTTTTATCGTACGGAATCTAAGAAAGGGAAGGGCTAGTCAAATAGGCTTCATTTGTGAGCGATTAGATCTCTGAATATGCTCACGCTCGCAATCCTTTATTTAAATATAAAGGGTTTTGAATCTATGAAGGCACCTCCGAAAACAGGTGCTCCTACATAGTTATTATGAAGGCTTCATATGACTGCCGCCATCTTTGCTAAATCCAGCGTACTTGAGAAATATTAGGTTGCCCAAATATCGCAATTTTATTTCAGTCTAACGTTAATTAGGCAATATCCTTCTATTTTATAAAGCGCTAACTTTGTGTGTCGGTTTGTATGTCTGTATGTGTTGTGTATGTATGTATGTATGTATGTATGTATGTATGTATGTATGTATGTATGTATGTATGTATGTATGTATGTATGTATGTATGTATGTGTGTCCGTCCGCAAAATGAAGTGGTAGGGAAACTCGTGAAGTAAACAGACCGTTAACAAAATCGAGTAACTATGACTTTAGCAATCAATGTTTTGCAGTGCTATCAATGTGATAACACCCCAACGGCTATATAAACACCTACTGAGCATGGTCTCATTCATTCCACATGATGCTGCAATAGCAGCTGGAGAGCAGTAGAGGGAATAGGATAAGATGGAGAAGGGCGAGGGGAGCTAACCGCCAAAAGACCTGAGGTCCAATTAATATCATTCTAAGGTCATGTCACGATTACGGTAATGCCTTCTACTATATAAGACACTTTTTTGTGCATGCGTGCCACCTCCACGAGGTGTCCATGTCACCAGTGGATGGGAGCACATTGGAAGGAGTAAAGCTTACGCAGGTAAGGAGGTCCCGGTGGTTGCCGGGGGACCAATCTGGTCAAATAATAAAGAGAAGCATGAGGCCCTTCAACTCACGGGGGATATTATTGCTCAAAGCACGGATAATTATTGCTCAACCTAAAACTTTTACTTCATTTCAGGCAGAAACACGAGCTGTAAACATTGTAATAAGGAAGTTCAAAAACCCTAAAATTTCTTGCTCCTTCCAGTTCATTTGCGATCTGGGTATGCTCAGTGGAAGCGCGCGATGTGCCTTTCCAGTGGGCCTGGGCGATTTGAGCTTTCTGCTGGATCCAGATGATTCCGCGATGTCTTCTCGTGAGGGCATTGACAATAAACGATATTCGCAGATATTTTCTAAAAGGTCTGGATTTGAACTGCATACACAACTGCGGGTCAATGCTATACATTGATATCGTTAAGGCTAAGCTGCTATTTAGAGGATCGGCTGCAGTGGGTGGCGTTGTCGTGGCTGGGGAGAAAGTTCTACAGGCAGTTTTCACTCCTCTCATTCATCCAACATAATTCGAGACGAGCTATTCCGTAGAGCTTAGGTGGCCGGGAAACTTCATCACAAACTCTCGCACAATACTTGAACTATAAAAACTATACTACTACTATAAGAACTATAAGAACTATAAAACGATTGCAGGATGCGATGGATCTCGCATTCGAAGTATACTTGTGGCCTTCCAGTAGCTGCTTATGATTCCATAAAAAGATGGGACCCATAAAAATTGTTAGGACGCCAGGGAATTGGCCACGATGTGTAACTATGGAAAATGTCCCAAACGATTTGTAAAAAGCATAAACGGTCAAGATCTACTGATGAAGTACTGGTGCGCTCCTGCTAATGTTAAGCATAGAATCGTAAACGAGTTGGAATGGTGAGGAGTTTACCGCTGAACAGGGTCAACCCTATCGTTGTTACTCTTTGGAAATTTTTTACGACCCCCCCCCCATGGGTGATTTGATACGACCCCCTTGTATGTAACACTTGTGTAGAGACAGTGTTTACCATCAATATTTATTGCTACGTAAGTCCCTTTGGCCTCCTGACGGTGGAGCGCATTTGCTCACGGTGAAGAGGCGTCGAACGGGGAGTGTGAAAATTCGAGGAGTTTTTTTTTACATTTCAGGTAGTTCGGAAGATTCAGGTGGATTTTGGATCGACGTGGCTCCTCCTTCCTAACGAGTGCTCATTTGTTCTCAAACACTTCGGAATGAATAAGTTATTAGGCAAAAAATAAAATTGAAACTTCTCGGGCTATAACTTCCTTCATATTCGAGCTCCTGCGCCGAAGTGATTTGATTTGGAAAATTCAAATTATTTTCTATCCAACCATGGGTAAAAATTCTTCGGAAGTCAATTTAGTAAAAATTTTGTACGTTGTTACTTTTTTCTGTGCAAAGGCGACTTTTTGACCTTCAAACGATCATAACTTCCTTCAAAGTCATTCATTTGGGAAGCTGAACACGTATAATAAACTACAGGATTCAAGCTTTCTAACGAGCACCCAAGCGTTCCTGAAAGATCAGTAGTTCAAAAATTAGTCCCGTTGTTACTTTTTTGGGGGTTTGCGTTACTATTTTTTTGGAACCGCGACTTTTTGACCTTCAAACGATCATAACTTCCTTCAAAGTCATTCATTTGGGAAGCTGAACACGGTGTAATAAACTACAGGTTTCAAGCTTTCTAACGAGCACCCAAGTTCCTGAAAGATCAGTAGTTCAAAAAATTAAAGATCAGCATTTCAAAAATTAGTCCCGTTGTTACTTTTTATTTTGAGGGGTATTCTTCAAGCCATTTTCTCGAAAACGCGAGTTTTCTTAGGTTTCACTGCCCGTAACTTCTTGGAAGACCAATTTTATGTTTAATTTAGGATGTGCTAGAAAGCTCGAGCATGCGCTTGCACTACATCCCTTGCCTTGGTGCGCGCCACGCCTCGGGCGCCCTTCTAATTCGCTGATTCATTTGAAAGCTCATTTAGAAGGGAATAGATGCTCTAGTATCAGTCATCTTGCGCAAACGTAACGTGCTGGCTATTATCCATGTTTCTACAGGCAATAGTTTCATATGTGGTTTCGTGGCTTTATCCATGTCATGGTGCGAGCACTTTTTTCAGACGATGCTGCATGTCTTCCTCTTCATGACTGCGTCCTTGCAGGGAGAAGGCTTTGCATAATTGCACTTGCTATACACTACATAATATACACTTTCTGTGCTGCGTTTGCTCTTCCCTTCGTACCACTATCCATGATCAGTAGGATATCACCAAGAATCCCACTGCCGGCCACCGAGAGAGTACGACCCCCCCCCCTCCAAGCTCAACTGAGTACGACCCCCCCGTTGTTACTCGTAACAACGTAGGGTTGACCCTGCCGCTGAACTCTTTTAGCTCAGGGTGCCTTTATACTTTTGAAACAGGATATTAATAAATTTTCTTAAAAATGTTTCAGGGCTATAGTTTCCAGAAACAAAGTGGATTGTAGTTTCAGTGCAGAATGACTTCAATGGAATAGGAAGCAAGCCATAAATCGTCCACACACTCGAAACTTCGAACTGACACTCAAACTCGAAACTGCACTTCGAAACGCAATTTATGATATAAGAAAAGAGAACTTTTGCGATGAAGGAAAAGAGAATAAAAACGAAGTAGAATAAGTCAGTGAGATAGAGAGGATAAAAAAGGATGAACGCACGTTTACCGCCGTTGATCAATCCCTTTTTGGGATGCGGCACGCATTCTACTTCCATTTGTACATTCGTAGTGGCGTTTGAATGCGGCCTATACAATGACTTGCGGGGGCCAGCCGATGTACAAGTCAGTGTTTTTATCCTCCCAGACAAGTCTGGTACCAATTAACCGACCCCGGAGGGATGGAAGGCTTGGTTGGCCCGGGCGACTCACGACCCAGGATTTGATCCCCGGACCGCGCGTGGTAAGCGTGCCACTTGCCACTACACCACTTCCGCCCCAATGACATAAAATTTTGGTTGCATTAAATTCATCAGCTTCCAAAAAGGCTCAACATAAGGAGAGTTCAAGAAGAGGCTGAGAGATAAAAGGGAATTCTCCATCACCGGCCTGTCTCCACAGTTTGCTTCGAAAAAGATTCAGTCCCTTCCTAAGGTCTATGAAGAAGCGAATTGGAATCGACTACAAATTTACTAGCAGTCACTCGTCTTCATTTCTTCATTTGGAGCTCCTTTGACAGAATTTCGAGGATAACTTCGTTTGAGAGAATTATAAACAAAATTAGTCGTGGAGCAGTGTTTGAAACAGTGCGATACCAGTAAGGCTCGGATAGTACCAGTCTTTGCTTGTGCAGGGCTACTTCGCTGCCATCGGCCGCCCGCAGGCATCCAAAGTACAATATATTTCCTTGAATTTCTTATTTATTTACTAAATTCTTCGACAAGTGAGTTGCAGTAATTATGTTAGTCAGGGCTTGGTGGAAAAAAAACTTGCTCTCGTGCATCGGTGCCACTCTCGTAGGTGAAAAAGTGTTCTCAGGCGGAAAACGGAAACTCGAAAACGTTACTTCGCAATCTGCACATCAGAAATCTAGTAGGAGTGAATGCTGGCGACAGAAAATAGAGCAGAAAATTGAGGACAAAACGAATTTTGGATCACAAGTTTAATAAATCGAATCGGAGGTCTAAGCTTAGCCATGACGACGCCTGACTACGTCTTCAGGAAATGACGCCAGTTACTCCACAGACGAATGTGCCGTAATAAATCTCGTGATAGTACTCACGTGATTGGGATAAATATAAAGCTGTCCTCGAGAAGAAGACGCACAGAAAAGCTTAGTTTGTACGGATTTAGAATAAGTGTGGCTTACTCAAAAAGGGTCAAAGCCTCTTATGAACCAGAAACTCGTAAACGAAAATGAGCGCTAATGTGACGTGTCGTACTGGCATAGTCGTATTATGCACACTGGAAAAGCAAGCGCTGAATGAAGTGTTATTGCGACGGCGTAAAAACCGAATTACCCTCGAATGGCTTTTCGACAACAGCCATATCGAGACATAATTGCCTTTTGATCAAGTTATTCAAAAACTTAGGTACAATTTCAAGATAAACGCCGTTTCGGCACTATTTACCCTTCACTGCCCCACTCCTCGAGAACTGAGCCGGGTTTTTATCGAAATTTGTCCATGACTGTGGCTAGAAACTTGCCTTCAGGGGTAATTCGACCCGTAGAACACGAATATCACATTTGTTTACCGCTAGAACGCCTGGCGCTCGCGTCAGAAGCGCCGGCGCCAAAAGGCGCCAGAACATCTCGGATCACCGAAATTCGCTGGAAACTTGTCTTTAGAGGTACTTTAACCCATTTGACATCTTTTAGGGACATTTAGGAATATTTTGCTGAGGAACTTCCGTCAACGACGGCAATCTCTGCGAAGAAAAAAGGCCGAAGTGCGACATGGGCAAAATGTCTTTTTTTTCTGGCCCCGTGTATATTTCTATTATTTTAGGAATAATTTACACCTACTTAACAGGTTGCGGAGACCAGCACGACTCATTTTTGCACTTGGGGCACAACAGATATACAATAAAATAACTGAAGTAAAACAAAATTAGAAGGAAAGGGTCACATGATAGGAGTAGTATGAATATGCTGCTACGCCGGTGATACAGACCTCTGAATTGATGGTGACAATTGCCACCGCCAGGGAGGGGATGGAACGCATGATGTTTAGTCATTTTTACTTAAAGGCAGAATTTACGATGAAAAGTTAGCTCATTGGAAATAAGGGTAGAGGTGGTCAGTGGAGCAGGGATGAAGAAGAAACCATTTGAAACGGCCCGAAACCCGAGAAATGGGACCCCTTCCTTGCCCGTTGATTTGCGCATTGATGCGACTCTCATCGCTGTGCCCTCTTCAACACTACGCTCTCTCAGCTATCTAATCACTCGCCACGTATTACGGCGAGTGATCAGATGATCGGTGGGCGGAGATCGCCGGACCCGCCAGCTTTGAGGCATGATAGGTCGCCGAGGTCAAATTTTTCCATGCGAATTGCGCGTCAGTTCGCACCCTCAGGAGGTCCGTGGGTCCCTCAACTAGGTCAGTTTCCCTTTCTTCGACCTTCATTCTAATCGTGAATTCCTCCTTCAAAGGAGGATCCTGCGATAACAGCGGAAGTAGGAGAGGCATAGGCTTCCCTACTGGAGAGGGTACCTTCTAAAGGTGCGGACCAACATGCACTTCTCAGAGAAGTATATGCTCCCGGCGATTTAGCGTGATCGCCGCACTGCTACCGCCACGCCATTCCACCAACTGGCTAACCGCTCTCCACAGATCTCTAGCCGCTTAGCAGAGAGAGCGTTAACGTTGAAGAGGGCAGCACTGATGAGAGTCGCATCAATGCGGAAATCAGCGAGAAAAGGAGAGACCCGATTTCTCGGGCTCTGAACCGTCTCTCATATTTTTTCTCCATCTCAGCACCACTGACCACGTATACCTCTATTATAATGGACTGTTTACTGATCGTAAACTCCGCCTTCAGAGCAACAGTCCCAGTGGGATTCTTAGTGCTGCTACTAATGGGGAAAAGATGCGCGGGCCCTAGTCAAAATTGTAAAAGGTGTCACTAAACAAAAAATTCACCTTGGAAAGCCACTAGAATGGATTTGGATGTGTGCACGCCAGTTTTTCAT
>MU868570.1:0-30403 GCA_036418205.1 Ostertagia ostertagi
ACTAGAACCGCAGGAGGATAACAGTAATCTCTCATGCAAGAATGTAATTTGTTTTGCAATCTAGTCACTTACATTATATAAATCAGAAGTTGCGTTCAGGGTGGTGTCGGTTTGTCGAACGGTGTGTGTGTTGCGTGTGGTCGTTGTGTCCGTCCGACCAACGCTCACAAACCAGGGAGTACGAAGGGCAACATCGAGATGTTGATGTCATGATCATGATAAACACCCACGGCTATGATACACACCGACCAAGACACTAATCGTTAGTCTCTTCTACATAGTGCTGGCGCGTGGCAGCCGTATGAGCGGGGGTAGTTGTGGAAGGAGGGGGGTAGAGGGAAGGGGGCCAAGAAAGGGGAGGCTGGAAGGGAGGGGCAGAGAGAAAGAGAGGAGAGCAGAGGGGACGGAAGAGGAAGAGGAGAAAAGGAGGGAGAACATGGCGCTGCATGCACCGGAGGGGGAGGGTATAGGGAGGGGAGGTGGGGAACGAGAAAACTGCAGAGAGAACGACCGTCTTAAAGAGTAAGGTCTATATTCATGTTGACGTATTGTGTAACCTGGCTGTCGTGATTGTGACAACACGACAATGGCTTACAAAAACTCCGAACGAGCACATCTAGCCTCCATTCTACATGATGTTGCCGGGGTAGTCGGTGGGCGGTAGAGAGGAGGGGATGTGCTGCACCGCTTGTAGGATACGGTGGTTCAGTACAATTTGTAGCGACTATGTTTATGAAACGACCGACAAGACAGTGTCACTACAGAGCGAACGAATAACGGTCGGGGCGGGGCGGAGCTTAAAAAGGTCGGCGATCTTCGAACAGGCAACTTGCAATTGGCATGGAGCGGAGACGCGACATTGCGCGGCGCCCGGCAGCAGACACTCATGAACTTACAACAGCGAAAAAATCAACAAAGTACAGGTACTCGCGTTTTGAAATCGAAAATTTCACGCGATAACCGCGAATCGTTTAATTTAGTGAATTCGTTATAAGTCGGCTCAGATGTAGTATTCCAGAACGGAAAACACCGTTGAACTCAGCCCTTCAAGCGCCTACAAAGATGGGTGCTGTTATTTTTTGATAAGCTTGATTTCGGAGAATTGCGCCATGCACACGGGTTCTATCTCAAAATGTAGTTTACTCGCAGGTGATGTGTATATAATCCCGCTTATGCGGGCTAACGTTACACACAAAGAAGCGGCTCCAAACTTTACCAGACTGCGCCACGTACTCATCTCATCCACTACATTGTAAGATTAGATGAATGTTATTTTCCAATTCCAAGATCTTCATTTCGGTTTCAAGCGCTTACTAGCTTCACGTGTTCCTCTGCTCTCAATATCACATCCTCTGTATATCAAGTGGATTCTTTGAACAGTTCTCAGCAGGCAAAGGGGCCTATTATGTGACATTTCATTTTCAGAGGACATGTTTGCAGAAAGCTGTGCAGATAGCGAGCAAATTCCTTCACTGTCGTAGACAAGGCTCACTTGTCTTGTAAGGATTATATGGAAAACTTGGCCGCAAGGTGAGCGCTTCTTCCGTGGTTGTGACCCCAAAACATCACCCATTTTGCATGCCTTTGCCCCTATTACGTGACAAGTCCCATTTTTAGAGGAATGTTCTGTAGAAAGCTGTAAAGGAAGCGCAAAGAATTTTCCGTTTACTGTCGTAGACTATGGTCACTTGTCTGTTACGAAAATATGTGGAAAACTCCGGTCGCAAGTAAGCGTTCCTTCCGTGATGTGACCCCAAACATGCCTCCTCGTCATGCCATTGTGGAATGTTCAGATTTTTGCATTTCCAGATGAACTCGCCAGACCTGAAATGTGCCCCGTTAGCTTTCCCGTGAAAATGCCATCGAATGATATGCGATTACTTTCCCCAGTTTGAAATTTGTTTTTCACCGTTTTTCAGCCTTCCCTATTGCCAGGTTCACTATCCCACAATTACTGCCAAAACTCAAAATTTCAATGTTTCGTCGAAACTTTGTCTAATTGGGGTAATTCGATGCCCTGATTATGAAATATGACATTTATTTCTGAGCTGTGTCATTTGGCGCCATTTTGCGCCGGTTTGGCGCCAATTTGGCGCCCACGGTGTTTCACCAAAACTGTTGAAACTTCCTCATTCGGGGAGTTATTGGATTCTGATTGCGAAAACACGCCCGTTTTTCAGCGCTGGATGCCGTTTGGCGCCGTGGGCGCCAATTTGGCGCCACAACTGTTTTCACCAAACCTGCTTGAACTTCGTCATTTGGGGGTTTTTGGGCCGAGCGTGCCGCACTGGACCATCGAAACGAGACCAGGTTCTTGAAAAGGATACCTCTCGTTCATGCCTGAGAGGATTCCTTTTTCGAGAACTGAACTTTCCTGAGTCAACGGTGTTCGCACGTGCCCTATTTCTGGCTGCGGACATGGCAAGGTGAAGGACAAGGAATACGAGCTCAATGTTGCCACAGCAGTTCAATTCAGTGGGAGCGGTCTTCCGGCGTCGAATGTGTGGGGCACTTCATGAGGAACCCGCCGATCTTATTCGGAAGGTGATGGGTGCGAGGGGGAAACTGACGAAACACTTGGTTATCAAACGTAAATACAACCGCCGACGTTGGGTACGCAGGCACAAGTGGCTGCTTGGAGGTATTGAAAGAGGAAGTGGACTCCTTCGGATTGTCGAAGGAAGGACGTCTTTAATTCCACTGCGGCTCATCATGAAGTAGTTACATCGAGCACAGGGTTACCACCATCTCAGTGGCAGCTGGAGAGCTTACAGTGTCGAATTGCTGCTCTGCCCAACGCATAAGGCATCTTCAGTGAAAACGTGAAATATGCTTCTGGCTTAGCTCACAGTGTTCACGGTCCGGCTCCTTCCTGTCGTTGGGAAAGTCTCCGATTCGATGACCTAGTCCCGCGGTCTGTCCTTCCTGTCGTGCAAGAGTCTCCGATTCGATTGACCTTTTCCACGGTCTGACAGTCGGCGCTCTGAGAAAGGTGGCTCAGAGTACGCTCTGACTGTTGAAGTGTTGTTTGTGACACCACATGGCGCCGGCGTAAAGACTGAAGTATTATATTCGTGATCAGGACCCAAAAAAACCCTATACACACGTTCAGCGGTATGTGGTGGAAACAGCCGTGGCGCCAAACAGGCGGCAAACGAGCTGCGTAAATGGCGGCCAGCCGGAAAAACGGGCGTTTTCGTAATCAGAATCCCAAAACCCCAAATACGAAGTTTCAGCAGATTTGGTGAAAACGGCTGTAGCGCTAAATGCGCCAGCGCTAAAAACGGGACGTCGTTTTCGTAATCAGGACCACAAAAACCCCATATGACGAAGCTTTCAGCAGATTTGGTTGGAAACAGCGGCGCGGAAATTGCGCCCAAACGGCGCCAATGGCTCCAAATGACACCAGCATCAAAAATTAATGTCATATTCGTAATCAGGACATCGAATACCCATCAGACAAAGTTTCGACGAAAATGAAACTTTGAGATTTTGAGAGTAATCGTGGGATAGTGCCAATCCGGCAAAGGAGAAGGGCTGAGTGAAAAACCAAAGTTTCAACTGGGGAAGTAATCGCATATCATTCGATGGACATTTTCTGCGAATAGCTAACGGGGCCATTTCAGGTCTGCGAGTCATGCAAGTTCATCTGGAAATGCAAAAAATCTGAACATTCCACAATGGCATGACGAGGAGGCATGTTTGGGGTCACACCACGGAAGGAACGCTTACTTGCGACCGAGTTTTCCACATAATTCCTACAGACAAGTGAAGTATACGACAGTGAAGGAAATTCTTCGCTTCCTTTACAGCTTTCTACAGAACATTCCTCTAAAAATGGGACTTGTCAACTAATAGGGGGCAAAGGCATGACAAGGGGTGATGTTTGGGGTCACACCATGGAAGAAGCGCTCACCTGCGGCCAAGTTTTCCATATAATCCTTACAGACAAGTGACCGTTGTCTACGACAGTGAAGGAATTTGTTCGCTATCTTCACAGCTTTCTGCAAAACATGTCCTCCGAAAATGGAAAATGTCACATAATAGGCCCACTTTGCCTGCTGAGAACTGTTCAAAGATCCCACTTGATATACAGAGGATGTGATATTGAGAGCAGAGGGAACACGTGAAGCTAGTAAGCGCTTGAAAACGAAATGAAGATCTTAGAATTTGGAAAATAACATTCATCTAATCTTACAATGTAGTGGATGAGATTGAGTACGTGGCGCATTCTGGGGTAAGTTTAGCCCTTCTTTGTGTGTAGCGATTAGCCCGCATAAGCGGGATTATATACACATCACCTGCGAGTAACTACTTTTTGAGACAGAACCCGTGTGCATGGCGCATTCTGAAATCAAGCTTTCTGAAAAAATAACAGCACCATCTTGTAGCGCTTGAAGAGCTGAGTTCAACGGTGTTTTCCGTTTCTGGAATACTTCACTCTGAGCCGACTTATAACGAATTCACGAAATTAACGAGGATTCGCGTTATTCGCGTTAATTTTCGATTTCAAACGGCGAGTACTGTAGATCTGTCGCCTTGCCCACGGTAAGCAGAACTTTGCCGTCTATGTGGTAGGGATCGTTCTAGTAGTTGTGGCAAAAAAGAGGTTGGGATCGAATCCAAGCCATAGTTTCCCGAAGTCTTGAGCTCTTCGCTAACGATACCCTCGGCCTTTGCATTAAAGCGTAATATAGTAGCGCTCGCATTCGGCAAAAGCGTTCAAAGCAAAACCCAAAAGCAAAGCCAGACATTAAACTGATAAATGGTGTTCTTCTTGCCGTTATTTACGACTGTTCCACTCCGCAAGAAATTACGGGGTTTTCAAATCAAAAAGGGTACCGAGCCCTTTTTTAGACTTCTCACTCAAATTCTACTAACAAGTATGTGAATATGTTATCAGCAGTTATTATTCAGTGTTTTTCAATATGACCTGAAACTATTTTCTCAATAATCTTTTCTAGCGACTCGACAATGACCGACATGATAATTATCGGCATGTAGTTACCCGCTCAATAATAGTGATATTTATTCGGTATGGGGTTGACTCAAGAACGCTTCCGTTGTAAGAGTGGTTTAAATTGTTAGGGGATGGAGCCTAATGCTCTACTGGCTGTCCAGTTTCACCTGAGCCTTCCGCTTCGTTACGGCAGCGTGCGAAGCGGAACTGGTTGATATTGAACAGAGTCACACTTATTCGGAAATTAGCAGTCCACGTTGATCTATCCGCGCTGGGCTGAAGCGAAGGTAATTTGCGCCAATGCAAACGCGTCGCTATAGCGCTCAGTTCGGTTCAGCGTTTGATATTCATCGTTTTGTTGATCCTTTGCTAGGTTACTGTGTTGAAATTAAATTGATATGTTTCGTTTCTTGACAGTTTTGCTCCGCCCGCTGTCGCGTGCATCACACGGCAGGGAGGAACCATAGAATAGAAGCACGATGTACTCGATTGACCACCTCACTGTTGAATGTGTTATGCCTCCTTATCCCCTTTTCTCCGACTCATGGCAGCGCCATGTCCTCCCTCCCTTTCTGCTCTCTCCCTTCCCTCCCTGTTTCTCTCCCCTCCTTTCCAGCCCTCCTTTCTTGCCCCCTTCCATCCACCCCTCTTCCCTCTACCCCTCCCCCCTTCCCGTGCGCTCATCCGGCTGGCACGGCAGCACCATGTTGAGGAAGGCTGAGTGGGCTTTATCGGTGTTATCATGATCATGACATCTGCACCACGAAGTGTTGCCCTTCGTATTCCCTGGTTTTGTGAGCGGTCGGTCCGGACGGACAGAGCGACACACGCACACACACATACCGACAAACCGACACACCAAACTTCTCGTTTATATAATGGGAGGCGATCATGAAACAAATAAAAGTTAGGCATGGAGGTTTTGAACAAAACAATCACTAAAGACCTACCACTCCACAATCGTGGATGATGATCAATAGCCCAATCGCCTACTCGCTCAATCGCCTACTCGCCTACTCGCCTACTCGCTTACAACGCCGCATGGGCGGGTAAACCAATCAATACGTATGTATACTTCACCGCCTGGTCGTCTTCTTAATCGCCTACTTGCGTACTCGCCTAATCGCCTAATCAATACCTATATTTTTCATTATAGACTGATCACCTAATCGCGTAATCGCCTGATCGCCAACCATGAACGCTCAATAAGCGGTTGTGCGTGTGTGTGTCCGTGTGTGTGTTTCTCTGTCTGACCGCAGATTCATAGCGCGCCCACGAGCTGTCGCCATAAGTTGATTTTGAGTTATTATGTAGGGGGTGGGACGGGAACATATCTGATGGGAACCAGAAATTGATAACAGCTGATAGGGGCTGATGAGAGGCATTCGAACGCGAATTTCACGGAATTCATATGGCGCGTCCCAGCGGCAGTGAGGCGTTAGTTCCAACAAGTGATGTAGAGAATAGGAAGGGAATATGTTTGATGAGAAACCCAAAGCGATAAAGGCTGATAAGGTCTGATAAGAGGATATCTGATAAACGCAAATTCCACGAAATTCATAGCGTAGGTCCCAGCAGCAGTGAGGGCTGGTTTCAGCAAGTAATGGAGAATGCAAACATGTTTGATGGGAACCGGAAAGTGATAACGGCTGATATGAGCTGATAAGAGGCGCTAAATGCAAATTGGTGTTCCAGCAGCGGTGAAGGGTTGGTTGCGATAAGTGAGATAACGGCCGATAAGGACTGATAACAATGATGCATATGAACAAAGAGGTCACTCGAGACCAGATTCTAGATAACGCTTTTCAATTTCAATGACATTTCTTTGCGTTGTCATCCTTGACGCAAACTTCCATTCGGCCGCTCCACTCTGTAGCGTTCCTAAAAATGTACGGTGGATGTTTCCATAAACATCACAATGAGTACTGGGTATTTCCATTTCAAATTCAGTAGCGTCAAACGTTATTCGGCCGCCAAATTATTCTGACATTTAATGCACGGTGGTTGTTTACAGACACCAGTTTAGCTCCATATCCGCGCGTATCTAGCAGAGAGACAGCTAACGCATTTCACTGAAAAACTTCTTACAGGTCAACCTAGCGTTCCACCGACTTAGTCGCCTTCGGTGTGATGCGCGCGGTAGTGTGAGGAGCTGAACAGGTAGTGAAAAATACAGGGTGGCCTAAAGGTATAGGACGCGTTTTGACCGCTTGCTGGTACAGAGCCGCGGAGTACTTTCAGGGTGTTTCAAAACACTTCGAAAGCTTTGGAACTATGTAAGAAGAACCATAAGTGGTTCGGTCCAAAGTTCATCTGAATCTCCCATGAAGATCATTACCAAGAATCTGCCCCTCTGAAATTGCAACCTCGGAAAGCAACTCGGTATTCTCTCTTCGACTATTTCTCGGTGTTTTCAACTTTTAGGCACACGTCTCTTGGATTTTGCAAGAAGTGGAAGTTCAAGAACTGTGCACACTCAGAGAACTGGCAATCACTTAGAAGAGGATGGCTCACAACGATGAAACCAGCATGAATCACGTCGCTTTTGATCTCAGGAGCTGCCATCACTTCTTCCAGAATATCTTGGAAAGCGATCAATATTTTAAGAGGATACCGGCTCTTTCTACGCTGGTTTTTATTGGAGCAACACTAGTAGAGTAGCAATCATGCGTGGTTTACAACAGACTTCCTCACGAAGGTAAGGTAGTTTGTGACGGGGCAACATCCAAAAGTGCAGCATCATTGAAATTCATCTTCTACAAATGCTGAAATTAATTCGGAGGTCTTGCAAAAGTCTTAATGAGACACGGTATGTTGTTTTGGATTCACGAGCATTTCGCTCAATGATCGTTGCTCTTCAATGAAGCTGGGCTCCCTAATACGCGTTCAAATCGACCAAAGCCATCCGTTCTCGTCGCGGGCCACTAGAGCAAGGAATTGTGACCCTTCCTCTCAGGCACTTGTCCTATGGACTCCTGTGGACTGTTGTAGAGCAAGACCTCATAAGACTTCTCAAGCTCGGTGGGTGCTCTGAAGTTAGCGCTTCAGAAGAGGTGGGACCACATCACCGTTGTCTACCTGCAGCGCACTGCTTATTTTGTCGTTGAACGTCAGATGGCCTCTCCCAAAGCAGAGTCGTCAAATTCAAAGCACCTTCTGCACAGCTGATCAAATAATTAAACTCTATCTTTGTGGGAAGTTGGTTTCCTGATCGAGTCTCTTTCTCGGTTTTACATACAAAAACATGGCGAGCTATAGTTTTTGGCCACCCTGTATACGGATAGATCAGGCGATCAGGCGTTCTGGCGATTAAGCGGTGAAGAATGCATGGGTATTGATAGGGTTCCGCCCTGTGGGCGTTGTAGGCGAGTAGGCGACTAGGCGATCAGATGATTAGGCGATTAGGCGATCGGGCAGGCGAGCGCGTGAATAGGCGAGGCTATTAATCATCATCTACGACTGTGAAGCGATAGATATTAAGTAATTCTTCTGTTGAGAACCTCCACACTTTGCTTTTATTCGTTTAATGATCGTTTTTTGAAGTATTTGAATATAATAAGGATTGCTATAGAGACAAAACATATTGAGGAAGCTACAATAATACAGAGTCCATGATCTAATATTTTTATACATTGCCAGCAACAATAACCTAAGGACTACCAAAACCCACAAACATTCTTACACATTAGGAGGAGGTATAAAACAATGGTGAAGATTTCGAATCTGCCGTAGTGTTCACATGGAAGACCGACGTAAATTGGTCCACCTCAAATGGGAGAAAGTTCGTCGGATTTAAGGCTTTGTTATTTCAGATTCAAAGACAGCTGATCGTCATTCTATGGACTTGTTGGGGGCATTGCAAGGGTCAAACGAATCGCGCACGAACTAAACGCGAAGTCATTGGAGAATCTAGAGATGAAAGGGACTTGCCTAACTGTCTAAGCGCCTACTCGCCTAGTCGATGCGAATACTTCCTCATCGCCTACTCGCCTAACCCATAACGGACAGTGTGCGCCACATGGTGGCGCACGATTATTTCTTTTGTTTTTTGAATATTGTTAGCAATCTTGATATACCCGTATATACCCTCAGCAATGTTGAGTAACATATCTTCCCAGGACCTGGACGACTGGAATTTTGACAAACCTACATAAATTTCACATACATTTTGTCTTAATTTACATAAGTTTACTATTTGATGGGTGGCTTACCCATGGTTTACACGTCCCTAGACTCCTTCCCCTGTATATAGCTACATCCTTGCTCGGGGTTGTGGTTTCGCATTTTTCGATGATGTCACCTTGAGACCTCCGTTCGTTCTTTACACCCCAGTTTTAGAGCAGAAAGGCGGGCTACGAACTTGTCGTCAACGAAATTCTCTTTTTTCTAAGATGAGACACGGAAACTACTTTAGCCCCGTCTAACCCTGCTATTCGCATAAGCCTACATAAACCCTACCACGCAAAAAATACACTGGCCGTCTGTTATGAGTTAATCGCCTGACCGCCTAACCGCCTGATCGCTAAATCGCCCAATTGCCCAATCGCTTAATCGCCCAAACGATTCGTATACTTTTCACCAGTTTAGCTTCGCACGCTACCGCGTGCATGACACAGAAGGGCTCCGTGAAGCTGGCCAGCCGGCGAAGCGTGAGGTTCCGCCGCTAAGCAATAACTTGCTCTTGAGTGCGTTAGCTCGCCTTCTACAGAATGCCCATTTTTAACCCAACCGTCCGATACGCGCATTGGAGTGAGGAGCTAAAGTGGCGTAGGTAAACCATCGCCATTCATTGGATATCAGGATGATTTAGCGGTCGAATTATTTGCCAATATTTTGCAATAGAAATACCCATTACCGGATATCGCTAAACATCCACCATACATTCTTAGCGACTTTGGGACTGCAGCGGTTAAACGGTATTTCATGTTGATGACAACAACGCAATGAGATGATACTGAAGTAGTGAAGCGAATATCTAGAAGCACGGTTTCAAACGATCTTTATGTTCCCGCGAATATCTTAATTATCGGCCCTTATCACTTCCTGTACCTCACCGAACATGTTCCCGTAACACCCTGTACATCACTTCTTAGAACCAACGGCCCACTGCTGCTGGAATGCGCTCTATGAATTTTGTGAAATTTGCATTTCGGCGCCCTCTATCACCCCTTTTCAGCCCTTATCACTTCCTGTACCCACCAAACATGTTTCCGTCCCACCCCTCCAACGTACTCAAAGTACAGTGTTCCATGCCTACAGAGAAGCACGCTATGAATTTGTGACAGACGGGACGGACGTACACACAGACACACCACACACACACACAGACAGACATACGTAGCAAATTAAAATATACCAAAATTCCAAGTCTCTCCATCTTGAAACCTCGGCATTTTCGTTGATGTTAACTTGTGTTTTTACTCTTGCGTTGACGTTTTTTAGGTGGTAATCTTTATTCTGGCCAGCGTTTCGACGGACTCGCCGTTTTCAAACGCTTTATTCATGTACCAGTTAGCTCGCACGCATCGCGCGAATCAAATGGGTGGGCGTTTAGTGAAACTGGATCTTGCAGAATATTAAGGTCACGTGACTGAGAAACTAACAGTAGGATGTTTTGGAAGATGTGTCACATGATGTTAAATGTTGTCCATGTTCGCTGAAGATTGTCCGGAATGCGCGTGTAGTAGCATGCGGAATGAGAATCGGTACTTAGCATGACTTCGTAAACATTTAGCATTGATATCGAGCTCGGCGATTTAGCGGTTTATAGAATTCCCAAAATTTGAAGAATCGTGTGTAAGTGGAATATAACCAATCAATTAAACATCAACGGTGATGGAAATTAAAATATGAGTTTATTCGCTATTAGTCCAAGTCCAGATAATAAAATGGCAGCTCAACGTTTCTTGCTTTTGTAGAAGAAAGGGTGGAAATGGCTAACATATTCTCGTGCTAGGAATCTGGTTAAGTTTGACGAGTGCACACTCAATTGTTCGCTATTTTTATTAGTGCACCTGCCTTTCATACCCCTTTCTGCACACCACATTCACCGTATCTCCGTCCCATCTCGTAGCGTGTAGGAGCTAATATTTACTGTCACCACGAAGGCTACAACGGAAATCAGCGGCATCCAAAATCCTAACTTCTTTATCAACCGTTTGTCAGTTGTTATCATTTTGCATCACCCACTATCCGTGTCCCGGTCCCATCCCCTAACCACATGTGAACAGGCCAAGGTTCCAATGTCACCCGCGAAGCCGCAACGAAACTGTTTATATCCACACTTTGAACGCTTGTACAGTCTAACTCAGTGTGCCTACCACTTCTCTGGCATCACCTTTTGTCTCCTGCCCTCACCCCACATTAATGATTCAATTGAGTGCCAACAGCTTAGGATCAACCGCAAAGCTGGCGTTGCGAAAATTGACGACGTTAGACTTTCCATGCCCTTATCAGCCCTAGCATTGCTAACACTTTCCTTTCCTCACCAGTTCGGTCCAGTCCTACCCTTACACCAATATTCATGAGTCTTATTCTATCTCTCTCATTATCTTATCGGGTAAGGAAGTGTGTTTGTTTTTTTTGTTTTTGATCATTCTTCTATCTTTGTTATTCGCCGTTATCAGCTCTATCAGATACTTATCACTTTCGCCACCATCATCAGTCTATTTTTCTTGTGTCTCTGTATCCCTTTTCTTCTTATATACTCTTATGAGAGTTTGATTGTCTTTTATTAGTGTGGGCTGGTATATAGTTATATCTGATATTGAGTTGGTATAGTGTTTTCGTCAGCTTTCATACTACTACAACACTATCACTATCACACACACACATCTATCTATCTATCACAATCTCTCGCTTTTTTTTTTGTGTCGTATTTTATTTATTTTTTTATTTTATTATATCATTCGCTACTATGACTACCGTGACACCCTGCTACACTTTTTTCTTTTTGGTGGTGTGTTTTGTTTTGTTGTGTGTGAGTAATTTACAGTGGTCCATGCCACAGAGGAAGCCACGCTAGAATTTCGTGGTCAGACGGACGGACCTACACACAGACACACACAAGACAGACATATTACAAATTATACTTTGCCAGTTTAGCCCCGCCCGCTACCCGCATTGATAAACTGACAATCGATGAAAACTTTAGGTTCACCGCTAAATTCACAGCTGCTTTGAAATGTGTTACTGTCGTTGCATAGGCTGCCCCATCTTGGCTGTATCTCACTGTTGATAGAGCGCAGTGAAATGCACAGCTGAAGTGATGCTGTAAACAGCCGCTACGCGTCGAGTAATCGAGTGTAATTTAATGGTCGAATATCTCAAAACGGAATGCTCAGTATCATTATCATATTTATTCGAGTCGCCATTCATCCTCAAGAACTCTAGATAGTTAGCGGTCGAAAGTGTTTGATTTACAATTACAACGCTGATGAAATTATATTGAAATGAAACGGCATTATCTACAATCTGCTCTCTATTTCTATTTAAAGTGTTTTTTTACGTTCGTACCCATATTGCTACTATCAGTCCTGATCATCTGTTATCACTTTTTGACCCCCACAAATATATGCTTCCGTTCCACCCCTACATCATGCGCCCAAATCGCCAGTTCCTTGACAACCGCTGCGAAGCGCACTATGAATTTTGTGAAATTGTGTTTCAGCGCCTCTTACCTACTCTTATCAGTCGTTATCACTTTTTGACCCCCACCAAATATGCTTCCGTTTCACCCCTACATCATGCCCCAAATTCAGTTCCTGACGACCGCTGCGACGCGTGCTATGAATTTCGTTACACACGCACACACACAAACAGACAGATAGTAGGGGTTTGAAATCATCGCCTGATCGCACACACGATTGCCAACTACGAAGGCTTTCTAAACTGTTCAGCTACTAATGAAGGCAGTTCATTCTGAAATTGCGCTTATCGGTAAACTGCAGTGCCGCTCCTAATTTTATAGAATTCCACGCTGTGCGACGGATTTTCCTCATCATAACTCCCCTGAAAGCGGGTGGAATAAATGGGTATTCATACCAGTGGACTCGTCACAGAGAGACCTCTGTGTCGTGTGTCTCCGTGACGAGTCTAGCTGTGCGACTGCAAACATGATTGGGGTAACGGGTCATTCCATGAAAACTATCGTCGATCCCTCGTTTGACAGTCTCGCCTCATCTCATTTCCATTATCTCTCCATCGGGACCAGCTGTTAGCTACAGCCTTGATGATTTCATAACGCCTCCCTTCGAGTCTTTCGTCACCTATGATTGGTGCAAACACCAATATGCTAGCTTCCTTGAAAAATTGCTCGCGCGCGCTCGTTTGAACAACTCTAGCAGTGTGGCAAGTTTCAGCTCAGTTACATATACTAGTGTAAGAAACATTATTGCATTCAGCGATGGTTTACCGAGCTTCGACTATGCTCTCTATTTCTGAGGTACTACCGCAGGTGTCAGCGGAACTATCGCCCATAAGGGAGAAAAACGTGAATACTAGGAAATGCGTCGTTTGTGTGAGTTGCGTTGTTTGTACGGTAGAAAGCGTCTCTGAATAGCAATTCTAATGATTTTGAAGGATATTGGCATTACATATTATTCATATTGTTTTTTATTAGTTGTCGTATGTTACGATAGTCCCGCCTTCTTTGACCCATCAACAAAGCAATCTGTTTTTACAGAAGGGGGAGGGGAGCAATGCGTTGAATTTTCATAGATGTAGTGATAGTTAACGCTGTAAGGGTCTCAAATGTGTGAGAAAAGCGCGACTAGCTGAAACCGCAACGGAAATGACGAAATAATGGACAAAGTGTTCGCTGTAGTCGCAGTAGCTGAGTGATATAATTTTCAATTGCTCCTGCGGAAAACGACTGCATAGCTCTCAGAGGAGAAGTAGTTCCGGCAAATCACCGTATGTGGTTGTTCACAGGCACAAATGATGCTCTTCAGAGAACTGGATATTTTTAAACCATACCTATGAAAGGGGAAATGTAACAACTCGGGCGATTGGGTAATTGACATTTTAAAGCTTAAAGGACACTTTCTGAAAAAAAAACTCGTGTATCATTGGATCCTGGGTAAGATTAAGTATGTACCTTTCAGAAAGCGCAAACGTTATTGTCTCATAATTTGTTCGCCATTTCCCACATGATCAATCTTGGAGGGAGTTTACCATTCAAAGCACGCTTGCTTAAGAATAGTCCGAAAAGTTCCAAGGGAAAAGAAACGACAAACGGGACTATTTTCGACCCACTCAGATTTGGAATGAATATAAAAAGTTTAACTGTCTGGGTTTTTCACGGGGTTTTTCTTACAAGTCTGAAGAAAGTTATAGCACTTCAAAGACGGAAAAACGCATGTGCACAAAAAAGCTAGAAATTGGATTTTAGTCTGTATTTAATTTTTTTCTAATTTCCGGGAGAATCGGCCGGGATCAGCGGAACGATTTTCTGAAGAGGAGAAAACTTCCATTTTCCTAAATATTAAGTCTGGAGAAATGACACACTAGAAACAAACTCCACGTTCTCCCTTCGTAAGATTTCGGCATTGTAACTATAATATTCTTCTTCTGCCAACGAGGGTTTTAGGCGTATACCTCGTTAGTGGCCCGACTTTTGAACGGACTCGTCTTCCTCTAAGATCTAAATGTGGCCCGAGGTTATGGATATGTCCTTCAAAGAGCCGCACGCCTCCTCTCCCTAGTGTTTTTGACAGAACGTTGAGGGGGAACAACCGAAAACGCAAAGGAGGGAAACCAAACGTTAGGATACTAAATAAAAAAGATGCCGTTCAAAAACGTCGTTGGCAGAGAAGGAAATATGTATTGTTACTCATCACATGGTTACGTCCACTCTCCGGGTGATGGGTGAAGAATTGTGCGCGCCTATGGAAAGCACGCGACGAAGCTGCACGTAGATCGCATTGCCGCACTTCTACACACACACTAGCTGTCACGGGAAGTGGGATGACAAGATTGCAAGGGGAGGGGAGTCGTAAAATTTTTAAAATCGGTTGAGCGTGGTGGTTCGTCCTGGCTCGAGGAGGTGTTATGAAGTCATCAAGGCGGTAGCTAAGAGCGGGTTGTTGTCAAGGGAATTGTCGTGATCCCCAAGCTATTGGTCTTGGCCGCAACTGCAGTGGACGAGTTAATGTGTGCATCATTCTAACTGAACGTTGGAGGGACGTCTAGAAAGCCCGTCCCTTTGACATAAAGCTCCAATCAATGCGAGCACAGTTTCACTTCCTTCGAACTTTCTCTTTTTGCGTTGTTTATACTGCGAATATAAACTTGATTGTGTCACCTTTTTTAAAGGAGCCAGAGCATGTTAGTTGGAAATTGATATCCGCCCCACATAAATTATTGTGTACTGCAGGAAATTCGCTGCTCCCACAGTCAAGCTCAAAAATCCAGCGCCCCCAAAAAACTGCCGCGTCGTCACGACGCGCAAGTGGTCGCGCGTGGCGGCGCGACGACTGGACGATTCCGTTAACCGCTTCCCGCAAGAAGTTGGTCCCCGATGGGAAGGATAATGGAAATGAGGAGAGAGGAGTTTGTCAAACAATGGATCGGTGACAGTTTTCCTGAAATTATCTACTAACAATCTAGCTACCAATCCAACCAACCTCGTAGTTTTCACACATTTAAACTCGTCACAGAGGTGAGTTGCTTTTTTTCCCCGTCTAATAGCCTTCCCGCTAACTGACTGGTCAATACGTGTCTTTTGTTCCCGATAGCCAAACGCCTGATAGCTCAAGAGCCCTATATCGTGTACAATCGCGAATTATCAACCTCGACTTGTTTTCGAGCTCGATTCCACTATCTGATGCAAACCGCTCCACGTAATCGGTGAGTTTCTGATTTGATAAAGAAATATAGCAAAGATAGGAATCGGGGTGGTTCATTCCTTCATGATGTCCTCAGTGGGTGAGTGGCGGGTCTCTTGTAACTGTTTCGTTTTCCGAGTAGATGACAACGACGGACGTGTTTTCTTTTCAGCACTCATTTCATGTTTCGTTGCACTTTTCAATGTTCTTCTAAGAGGCAGCATGGCGCTGCATTGCCTGCAGGAGCAAGGAGCCGCCGCCCCAACAGTGGTACCGTTTCATTCCGATTTTCGTTAGTTTTTGTAATTCTCTGCCACCTCTGGGAACGGTGGCGATGGTCATCTTTGTGGAATTGCCTGTAAATAGCATAAGGTCGCACACGTCGCTCGGTCGTTCCGGTATCCTCCTTGAGTTGTGGTTCTAAAAACCTGTTTTTGCGGTTGATGTCGGGTGGGGCATCAGCCTAAAAAAAGAGAAGGAACATCATTATGCAAAGAGTCCGAACAGCCGATACTTGCCCCCCTCCACTCGCCACCCCCTCCAAGGGAGGGAACCTTAGGATAAGACCAGGGATATTCGAGTGATTCCCTGGTCTTACTCTAAGGTTCCCCCCCTTGGAGGGGGTGGCGCGTGGAGGGGGGCAAGTATCGCTGATTCGGACTTTTGCATAATTTGATTGCCCGTCGTAGGATCATCAGTCCCTTTTTCGTCTGAGCTTATGGATCACATGAAACTTGTATTCCAGATAACGAATGTGGATAGCATGCAAATCTTTTTATCTCCACTCAGTGATGAGCGCGAACGAGTGGTTGAACGGCTGCGATTGTGTTTGTTTACAGTGCGATATCCGAAGATTGGAGTGTGCGTGTAGTCACCGGAAGTGACGTGAAATCTCGATAGAAAGTGCGGTGGATAAGGTAGTGCCGATGCTTTTGCCATAGCCAGCGATGATGTCGAAAGACAGCTTATCCAAATAGTTTCCTATCAGTGCAGTCACTTCGGTTACAATCCCACCCCAACTACGATTTATCAGTGATGATTAACCGATTAGCCCCGTCAAACGCGAGGAGTCCTTTAATGCGGCAACTTTTCTATCCTCCGCTAGTCCCTTGCCTCCTGTGACACAAACCTCCTGGAAGTGACGCGTATGCAGCCACAATTGGTGTTTCATACAGTAGAAGTGAACAAGTCATGATTATGGACGGATAGGGTTTTTCGCTTCCCTTCTGCTCCATTCCTTCCTGCTCTACACTGCCCTCCAGCTGGCCACTGCCAGCCCATGTGGGAATGAACGGGAAGCATGATAAGCAAGGTGTTTTATAGCCCTAAGGTTGATCACAATATCCTGCTACAAACATTGATATCGCGAATCCTGTAAGTACCGTTTGTTAGCGGTTTGTTATATGCCATGAGTTGCTTCTCCAATCACTTCATTTTGCGGAAGCACAATAGTTACATACACACACGCACACACAACACACTACAGGATACAAAACGACAACAAAGTTAGGCGATTTATTATAGAAGGATTGCGCAATATTTAAAACCATCTTATCCTTATTGATATAAACCACAAGTTTGGTGTGTCGGTTTTGTGGGGTGTCGCTCTAGTTCCGTCGGACGGATCGCTCACAAAACCAGGGAGCCCCGAAGGGCAAAACTTCGTGTGAATGTGATGTAATGGATTTAATGATAAGCCCAGCGGCTATGATAACAACTATCGAGAACATTCATTCTTATTTACATGGTGTGCCGTGGGCAGCCGGTATGAAGGGGGGAGGGATGGAGAGAGGTAGAGGGAAGGGCAGGAAAGGAGACCGGAAAGGGAGGGGAGTGGGAGAGAGAGAGGGAGGAAGGGGGAGGAGAAAGGGGAGGGGGAACAGTGGACGGCAGACGCGGTTCCCTCCCTTTCTTCTCTCCCTTCGCTCCCTCTCTCTCTCCTCCCGCCTGAATAGTGCGTTTGAGATAATGAATAGAAAAACATCAGTTTCACTAGCAATTCGTAGGCAGCATACAGGTCATTAGACATCTACTGCCCATGCTGCTGAGATGATCGGTTATTTTGTGGAGATCCGATAAGCATAAGGTTGATTTTCACAGGACTTGAGAAAGGTACAGTTGGCTACTGGAAACTAGTTTAGGTCAACGGTGCTCTTCGCTGGAACCCTCCGTTGAGAGGCTTTCTGAATCTAACGTCAGTAATTCAGCAGTGCGCGGCTGGAGCAACGGCGATGTCGTTCAAAATATCCTGAAGCACGAATCGATTCCCAAGCTTTATGAACCTTGCTCTCTAACTTTGCTCACATGAGGTCTATGGGGATTGGAGGCTGGGGGAGGAACATCACAAAATCCTTTGCCCAGCTTGCGCGGAAATGCAGAATATTATGAAATAGTTATACTTAGTGCGCGCAGCCGTGACGGGCGGGTCGATAAGGCACCGGCCACACGCGCCAGCCACGAAAAAGCCGCGGTACGTAGTTGGGTTAAGCCACCATGTGAATGGTCATAAGTGCAGCGCAGTGCTAATAGTACAAAGGTTCGCGTCTGAAAAAGCGTTTCGTTCAAAAGAGGTAGGGTGCTTTGCCAAATGCAGACTATTGGACAGCATGCCAGTGTGTTCTAAAGATTAGGTGCGCCCATTTTTATTCGCTATCTCTGAATAAAGCGTGAATGCTTCTTCAAAATTTTTTATTGGGCGAACTGCGCTTAATATGATGAGTTAGACTGGAAGATAATCTGGCAACAACAAAAAGATTTCTTGGATCTTCTCGAGAAGATTGTCCCCGAACGGATAGTCAGTGATATTCATTTCGATTAGGGATATAAGTAGCGGTCTATGTTTCGCGAACTTTATTTGGTTGACTGTAGCGCAGCAAATAAAGCAACGGGAAATCGCAATTCAGATTACATATTGATTGCAAATAATAGCGCATACGAATGATAATGAAGGTTTATTTTCGGAGAAAATGGCGCGTCAACAAGGATTGGAAATGTTGTCTTCCCTTATCAGCACACCTATACTTCACTTGTAACGCATGGTTTATATCGATTTAGTCGATCACTGATGTTATTATGTAGATTCAAAATTCATGTGAAACGTGGAAACACTATCTTTCAAAGGAGAGGTTTTCTTTTTTTTCCAAATTCATAGTGCGGGATTTGGAATCAAACTTATTCTCAGTATTCAATCCCTGCGAAGCATCTTACAGGAGGTTTCTGAGCGTTATCGGAATGCGAGACAGCAGTAAAGCGAATGACTCAACAAAAACCACCCACAAAAGAAACTCGCTTTTCTTCAGAGCCTCGAAGGGTGGTTGGCAGGTCCCTCAACTCAACATCCCCAACGAAGAATGTTGAATTTCTTTTCAGCTTGAAATGAAAGTCCAAATACAAAAGAAAAAAAAAAACTCAACCTCGGCTAGATTTGGCGAAGTTAATTGACATGTCATAATAAGAAGGCAATGTTGGGATTCATAGCAGGGACGGCCAACTGGATACGTTACCGGTTAACGGGCTAACTTGCATCGGATGTAAAAGTTTGTGCTTCGACGACGAGTGGGGGATCCAACACCTCTGAAACGAAGTTGTGAGTGTGTGAAGTGCAGGAGCACCTATTTCTGGTATCTGATGTTAAAGGTCGGAAAAGTGATGTATTGTATTATGGGAGAAGGGGGTCAGAGCATCGCGGATTTCCAGTTCTTACAATTAGTATCAGCGAAAGGTTGTGGGTGAGCATGATACAGGATCTCTAAAAGGCCCACATACAACTGGAATTCGTTCGCCAAGCGGTATGCTCTGAATGGAGGTCCTGAAATGAATTTCGCATCAATTCAAGTAGATAGAAGCGGAGCGCCTGGCATAGATTATTTAGAGCTATGCAACAATTAGCTAGTTTCAACGCTCTTCGTGAGCTATTGTGCCAATCGCTCATAAACTGAAAAACTACACTAAGCTTGATTTTTTTATATAATACGGTGAACTTGGCGATAATTCGTTTGCCTCTGGTTGCGCGTAGACCAATGCAAGAAAAAGTACCAACACTTCTGAAGTATACTGTATCTATCAATAGTAACAAACACGAATAGCACGCGGGGAACTTTGTATTGCAACTACCCATTTCATTCGAGAGTTTCTCAGTCATGCGCTTTGGAGATTTCAGTATCAAGTTCGGGATGGAGGGTATAACAGCTGGATTTGGTTGGTGCAACGCGGGAGTAATTCCGAAACTGTGGTTCAGGACAAGTAAGAAAGAGACGAGGTTTATTACCAGCTTAAATCAACAGCAATTGAACGATAACAAAGTTCACTGGAGGTGATGGTTTTTCTCAGGTCTGGAGACCACTGAATGAAGGTCCACAACGGGGTGCGGTGCAATAACCACTCTCACCGGAGCCTAGCGAAAACTCGTACGAGTAACCGGAGCTTCTCGCAACCCGGCCACTAAGCTCCTTTCTAGGAGACTAAGGCCATCTCAGCGAGCCGCAAGGCTCGTTTGTCTAGTCCATAGGTAATTCAAACGAGCAATAACGTTCTTCATGCATTCCACTGAGGCGAACTCAATTAACTACTAACAAATAAGTGTACCATCGCGAGCAGAGGCCTCTTTTCGCACGGCCGTAGAGCTTCTCAACCAACCACGACCACCCACCACACGGATTGCCATGAGAATGGATTACAGGTACTTCAGGACGAGCTCTGAAATACCGGAGCTCTGGAGCTGGAACTAGAACTGGAATTCGAATGCTGCAGTAAGACACAGCCTTTTCATTGGGCCTTCTCCTACGCGACTCGTTTCTCCCTGGTAAAGGTGGCATCTCATGACCCTCCGTGATTAACACCTACCACCTCCTTGTCGATAGTGCTCAGACACCACCTCCTTGTCGATATAGCGCTCAGACCACCTGATCTACAGCTGATCTCCCGTGGCCGGCAAATCAATCTCTGACACGGTAGTTCACTTCGAAAGGCACCTATGTAATTGCACGAGGTTTTTCGGTTGTTCGATATTGCCGAATTTTATAGCACAAAGAGTACACACTGAAACACTGGAAATCGCACCAACCTATTGATGCGCCCAGCCAATGTACTCCTGGGCAAAAAGTACTCTTTTCTCCTTGTACGTGCATGGTACACGTAGAGTAAAAATGCGTTATCTTCGCTTGCACGTTATGCCTTAATGATCATAACACTGCTTATAGTGCATTTTGACACACCAGGTACTTGTCCCTTGCACTACCTGCAAATATTTAGCAGTATTTTACGCAACGCTATAGATTCGTCGCCTCTTCCTTTCAGAAGGCTTCCTCGATATTCGACTCTGGTATTCAGAGGATATCGATCGGGTTGAGAGTTCGACCTATTTTAGTTGCGGGGATACAAGCTTCACATTCTTGTGAGCCTTATATAAGAAATCTTCACAACCTACTGAAGGGAAGCCATTACTGTAGAGAGGGGCCGCATCGCGAGAGTATATGCGCCACACGAAGTAGTCACTTGGCTGCCGAGAAAGAGAATGTGGCGCTTTCACGACGAGAAGTGCTCTGATCGTTGAGCAGGACTTCCGAAGCACTCCGCTCCGAAAGCGTTACGCCAAGTTCAATCGATGACGAGGGCGAGCTGCTTCCTGTTAGCTTTTCATTTTAAAGACAGCTCCCCTTTCAGCGGCCCTATTTTCCAACTTGCCTACGTAATAACTTAGCAATCGAAGCACTATGCTTGTTGGCATTATGGCACCTATCGGGATTAACCGTCCGGACAAGTTCCTTCTTTGTCGCCGATCATTCATGGTCGAGAATGAACGAGCAATGAAGATGGTACTAATTCGCCTATTTTTGACCAATTCACCGTTTTTCCGAGATTGGCGTACAATCGCGCGTCCCTACGTCCGTCCAAAACCTTCCAGAATCTATCGTAATTGCTGCCTTCGAAGGCAAAGGTCGGGCTCAATGTGGGGTATTCCCCTCTAGATGTGAAGGAGGCTGGCTCGGGAGAGAGGCACGTCCGAACGAGTTTTTCGAACATGCCGACCATTGCTGGGTCTGTGCCGTCGGTTGATATGATATGATATTATATGGTTGTCGGCAATCAACCCAGCTGATTTCACGCGTTAACCAGCCACGCACCACTTCCGGAAGTGGGCGAGCATAGGGCCTGCCATGCGGCTGAAGCGAACAATACATCACCTGGAGCTTTATCGCCGCGTCTTTAAGGGTGCGTAACCACGGACGCCTAATCCTGACCTTTGCTTTAAAGAAGAAACAAAACAGAAAACCAAGTGCACTCATCCTTTTAGCGCCATGTTAGAAATCTTCTCAAATTACATCGACGCAGCCCCTATAAGGTGCCGCTGCCGGAGATCTTGGGCGAAATTGTTTTTTTCTTCAGGAGATATCGAAGAAAAATGGGGTGAACCTGTTTTTTTTGGGACACACTGTATCTGGGTGCAGCTAGAGGGCGCTTACAATGAAATAGCCGGCCATGAATGACGAAAAATAATTTAAGTCACCCTCGAGAATTTGGAGATTAGAGAAAAACCTTTTGGCGCTATAAATTCGAAAGCAATGGGAGCGTGAGATGAGGTGAAGAAGCCAAAAATGTTTTCAGCTAAAGGCTCTCCACACACAAGTAGAAAACTTCCCGATGCCAACCCTTGTGACACTTATTGGATTTGGACTAGGAATAGTTGTACCAGTTCTTCAGAGTGTTTCTATGACAAACACAATTTACTCCATTTTCCTTCATATCGTGAAGGAGATTTCTCGGCCCCAATCCATAAGGAAAATGATAAAGTCTTCCGAGTTCATCTCCGTGCAGCATAACTTGATTATACCGGCCATAGATGGTTGAAAAAAGAAAGCTGAACACTGCTGACTATCAAGTCTCAATCGACTGCTTATGTTAGATAGAGAAAGAATTATGGGAATAAGCATTGCTATATCAGAAATTTCCATCTAATTACATTGAGACTAGCTGTTAATGGCATATTTCAGGGAAACATTTGTGTGCTGTATGAGTTAGACAGTTGCGGCAAACCTCGTAGGTTCAGAGAGAGTTTCACAGTGAAGGACCCGAAAAAAGTAAGACTGTTTTGGCATTTTTTGAACACATAATTTAGAATACACTTTTATTTTTGCTCGTATCATCCTAAGATGGAAACTCCCATGTTAAAGCCATTCAACACGGGTCGGCTCTCGCTGAAGCCATGGTCCACGCTCTCAAGGGGGCAATTCGGGAATACTGTGAGCGTTCAAGAACATTGAATTATAAAACCTAATCATAGTCATTTGTGTGAGGACAGCGCCAAATTAAGCCAACGCAAACTGTCATATTGTCATACATTCATAAAGCTGGCCTGTCATCACAAAAAAATACAGCATCCATTCACATAGACTGAATGTATATACCACAATACCAAAGAATTGCGCTTTAACAAGGGAGGTCTATGGAGCGCTTTTTCGAAATGGTTTTCTGCATGTTGTAGAGGCTTATGAGAAGAACCCAAAGCCATGATCCATTTTCCCTGAACGTCTCCATGAACGTCAAAACAGTGGTGAAAAGATGGTCCGGAGTTCGATTCTAGGTGATGACTAATTTTTGCAACACAGTTTGGCGCCCGCAGATTGCCGCGAAATGACGCCATCGTCGAGAATAGACATTACTGTGTTTTGCGGCAATTTGGAGGGGCCAACCTAAATGGCAAAAATTTGTCGTAACGGGGGATCGAACTTCGGACCATTTCTTCTCCACTGTTTTGGCATCCCTCGGGTGTTCAGGAAAAATGGACCATGGCTCTGTGTTCCCACATTAGCTTCTATAACAAACATAGAACTATTGAAAACGCTCCATGTACTGAAAAGCCCGACTAAGGTACTGCAAATGTATAATATATCTTTATTATATAAAGCGCTAACTTGTCGGTTGTTTGTATCTGTATTGTGTGTGTGGGCGTGTGTGTGTTGTATGTATGTATGTGTGTCCGTCCGCAAAATGAAGTGAGTGAGAAGGAAGCTCATGGGATAAAACAACAGTAACAGATCGGTAGCTTACAGAATTGAGATATCAATGTTTTGTAGCAGGATAGTTGTGATAACACTCTTAGGGCTATATAAACACCTGCTTTAGACACTTCGTTCATTGCACATGGTGCTGCAGTGGCAGCTGGAGGGCAGTGGAAAGAGGAAGGAGGATGAGGAAGGCAACGAAAATCTACCGCATATCTGATTGTTCCTTCTACTGTATGAAACACCATTGTGCTGCATACGCGTCATTCAGGAGGTGTTGGTGTCCATAGCGGAGGATAGAAAGCTTGCGCATTAAAGGAAGATCCCGGCGGTTGCCGGGGGACTAATCTGGTATAATTATATAATGTAAATCTTTCCCATGCAGCATTCCATCCTAAAATACACAAGGACAACCAGTAGCGGTCAAGAGCTCGAAGACGTTTCTCATAGACCTAGTGCGGCAATAAGAAAAAACTTTCCTCGAATCCACTCTGTGTAGTTAGAGGCTGCTCGCAGCCTAGCTCGCAAAATCTTTCGGTGCCACGGGGATATCTCGCCGAACGAACAGCAAACTTCCAACTAATTTGTCAAGTATACGAGTAGTAATTACAACGAAATGTGTGTCTTCTTCTTCTTTTGCGTTTGTCCCGCCTGTGAAGGGTCCGCTTTTCTGATGTGTTTGACGCTTTTCCCTATTGAATGCCTGATCGGATGGATACCAGCTAACTTTAAGTCCATATGCAATGTATCAAGCAGCGCTGTTTGGACGTCTCTTAAGGCCGTTTGCCGGGCACATCGATGGTTGAGGCTAATCTTACGCACAGTGTCATCGTTTCACGAAGCACATGACCATACCATCGAAGTCGAGCTTCCCGCATTTATTAGCCAATAGGAGTACCCAAAGCGATTGCGTATGTAGGTATCATTACAAATACGATCTAAACGCGTGACACCAGCCGTCCAGCGCAGCATTGTCTCCATTACACCGAGGCGGGCTTCCATTCCTTGAGTCGTGGGCCAGCACTCAGCGCCGTACATTGCCACCGGTCTTATGACGGTTCTATAGATCTTCGATTTCAGGCGTCTGGAATCTTTTTGTCGCAGAGAACACCGTCATAGAACCCACTTGGACCATGAAGCACTCACGCGGTGAATCACTTCAGTACCCATAGCTACATTTTGACGCTATTACCGATCCAAGATACTTGAACGTGGTCGTGCGTGATAGCTCTGTGCCGTTAATTCTTAACGAACTGTGTTCGCTCAAGTCTTTGTCAAGTACTCGTCTTTTTGACTTAAACCTGAGTCCGAACATCGCTAGGCGATCGGCCCAAGCTTGCATTGCTGCTCGAGTGAGTTTTTGTCTTCGCAGGGCGACATCGTTATCTATAGAGGAGGGTCCATGGAGCCGGTTTCTGGAGGTCAGTAGATATGGCATCCATGACGACAACGAAAAGGAGTGGGATAGTGCAGAGCCTTGGTGCCACCCTACAGAGATGGGATTCATGGAGGTTCGGCTGACGATGCACTCGGCTCTTAGAACTCGGAGTATAGCATGCGAACCCACTCAATAAGTTTTCGGGACGCCACGTTCTCTCAGAGCGTACATAATTACATCACGCGGGAACGCGATCGAAAGCCTTTTCTAAGTCTGGAAGGCAAATGCAGGGTTCCGTTTCTCGCGGTGTTTGTTAACAGTAGACGAGCGGCATGTAGGCATCGACAGTACTAACCGCTTACAAATCCACACTGGTTGTGTCGGAGCTGCACTATGTCGCGAAGACGACGATCTATAATTCGCTCAAATATCTTCATGGCGTGGAAAGTAGACGAATTGGCCGGTAGCTCGTGCAGTCTGCGGGGCTGCCCTTCTCTTTCCAGATGGGAATCGTCGTGCTCTGGCACCAGCTCGCAGGCACTTTCTTTTCTGCAACAACTTGGTTGAAGAACTTCGTCAACCACTCCGCAGGATGCCAGCACTGTGACTTCCACAGATCGGCTGCCAAGTCGTCGGGACCCGTTGCTTTACCTGTCTTCATCTTCTTCAGCGCCGCTTCAGTTTCTTCCACACTTATCTTCGAGACGGGACCGTAGACGGGAGGGGCAGAAGGGATTGGCGGATGTGAGAATTCTACTGTCGAGATTCTCTCGGAGTAGTCGTGCCATCGCTTTACTGCCTTCTTACGGTCCATTAGGAGCCGCCCGTTCTCGTCATTAATGACGAAAAACTTCTCGACATCCTCGGTTTGGCGATGGCGAGCTTTGGCTAGTCTGTAGACATATCGTTCGCCATCGCGCGTCTCGAGTTTCTCGCTAACGCTGGCGAAGTGAGCAGCTTTGACCACGCCATAGCCACGGCTTTCTTTGCAGCCTTCTTCGCCTTCTGGTAGTTCTCCCAGTTCTCGGCTGTTTTGTCGTCGAGGAACGTATGATAGGATCTTTTCTTCTCTCGCAGTTTTTCCTTGACAGCCACGTTTGTTTGTCAATTTTCCGACGCCCAGGCTTTGTGGTGCCGAGTTCGGAGCGAGCGACACGGACTATCGCTTCGGTGGCACTTTCCCACGTTTCGTCGACGGTCGTCACTGTCGGTAAGCGAATGCGGGAAAACAGTGCAGATTCTTTTTCTTTCAGTCGCCACCACTTGATCCTTGCAGGCCCGCACCGTTCACCTTGCTTTACTTTCGGAGGAGTGATCTTCAGGGTGCAGATCAGTGGTCGGTCCTGCGTGGCGACGGTCTCGTACGGCACCGTCTTCGCGTCCGTCACCAGCCCTCTGTCACGCTGCCTGACGAGGACAAAATCAATTTGCGTTCTGGTATCCCCACTGTAAAACGAGATGAGGTGGGAGTCACGTTTGCGATAGTTTGTGTTTACGATGGTGAGGTTGTGCGAGTTTGCATACTCTAGAATTCTCTCGCCATCGGCGTTTCGTGACCCATACCCAAATCCGCCATGACAGCTGTAACCATCTTTCGTAGCCCCCACGTGACCACTTAGGTCACCGGCAACAATTAGGGCATCCTGTGATGGTACTTCAGTTGTTTTGTCATCCAGCAAGGCCCAGAACTGTTCCTTGGCGTGTTCGGAGCAGCCTGTCTGCGGAGCGTACGCAGAGAAGAAGTGATATTGACGTTGCTCAAAAGCGACAACGATCTTCATTAGGCGGTCATCGTAACGTTCAACGCTGACAATCGAGTCACGGAAACGTTCAGAAACGATAACACCGACACCGTTAGTTGTCCCGGGACTGCCGCAAAGAATGGCTTTGAAGCCACGGCCAAGATCCTTCGATTTGCAGCAGGACCACCTCGTTTCTTGCACAGCACAGAGATCAGTCTGCGCTCCAGTGTCTCTACCAATTCAAAAGAGCGGCCCGACAACGTGCCAACATTCAACGTTGCGACGCGAGTCTTGCATACATTGCGGGACTTTTGGACTAGCCTAGTTGCCCCCCGATGCCGTCCTTGCACCGAGGACCCTCGCATACTTTTCACACTCGCCGGGCTTTGCGAGTGCGCGTCGGCTCCCGCGGACGGCGTAGCATTATCTCGAAAATCATATAGCGACATTGACATTTTTGATGTGACGTGGGTGTTCGTAGGCCGGCCTGTCACGAGGGCCTGTCGCCTGCATTCGAATGTCCGCGATCAGCTCCGCTCACAGAAGTGAGCAGTTCCCAGTGGCACCACTTGGAGGAGCGGACTTCACCACCTACAACGAAAATGCTAGTAATCGCTATAATTTGACATATGACCTACGCAACTTGACACTCCCTAAAAAACTTGTCCCAATCTATCGAACTTATCAAGGCACCCAAGAAGCGTGGAATGGACGGCTGAAGATGTGTGGAAAACTGGGAAGGCTAGCGATTGACCTAGCTCCAAGGTAACTGCCTTAGAAAGGCGACGGCTAAAAAACTGACTCTTGAAGTGTTTGTTATGCTATGTTCATACGCGCCTATAGATGTTTTTGTTTCTGAAGATAAGCTGTCGCCCATCAGGGTGAGCCGTCCGTAGGACCAATTTCTTTTACGACCCTCTCCTCTTCTAGAGGGCCTCGATACGACCCCGATACGTCCTCTCCGGTGTACATACGGGATCCCTTCGCAGTCCGCGCTCAAAGCTCTTATTTTAACTCTACTTTCCCACTGCTTACCCGAAAGAACTTGCCGTATATGGCATTTATAAGCACGTGTTCCAGGCTTTCAGGTGTTTAGTGAACTCGTAGCACCGTGTATCCTGATACTGCCCAATCTGTAGTCAACTTTGCATAGTCTTCACCAAACCTTGATGGATTTTGCTTTTCAATACTATTCTCACAAATCCTTGGGCTTATATAAGCGATGGACCTCTGTGAGAACGACCATTATGTGTACCGCAATTGAGAGTCGCATGACGACCTGGCGATGCATCCATCTTATACAGCAGATCTCGGAAAGAATTCACCCATCAGCACGTAAGAGTAGTTATTTTTCGTTTCGAATGGAGCCGATGTACCAAATAAAGTTCAATGAAAACGTAAAACGCACCCTTACTATCCGCCTAACTTAATAATAAAACGCTGTGTGTGTGGTGTCTGTGTTCTGTGTGTCTGTGTGTGTGTCTGTGTGTCGTTGTCTGTGTGAGTGTGTATGTGTGTGTGTCGTGTGTGTGCGTTGTGCGTCGTGCGTGTGCGTAAAAGTGCGTCGTGCGTGCGCGTCGCGTGCGTCTGCGGCGTGACCCGTGCGCTGCGTCGTGTGTTGTGTGCTGTGTGTGCACTTTAGCTGAGCACTTCACTGCGCTTATCAAGCAGTGAGATACACCCAAGATGGGCATCTTATGCAACGGATAGTGACACAATTAACGAAGCAGCTATAGTTTAGCGGTGAAACCTAAAGCTCCAACGATTGTCAGTTCTATCAAAGGCTCCCACGTCATGCGCGCGGGCGGAGCTAAACTGGTAGAATCATATACAAAAGACAATGGCGATCTGGAGGTCTGGTCACGAGCTTCGCTCATTGCTCAAATGCATTTCCTGTGATTGAATTTTGTCACAATATTTATGCCCCACCGTGTAGTCAGGGTGAAACTGTGACCCCACAAACAGTGCTGTAGACAGCTGATGAAAACATCAAATTCAGTTCAAAGGCCTTTGTGGAGTATACACGAACTCCAGAAATGAAAAAATCGCTGCTTGTTTCTGTTTCAAGGACAATTGCAATACGGAAGAGATCGCTCAGGTGTGTTCCTGTTTTATTTTTTGTGCACCATAACGTGCTCTCAGGGTCGAGCGAGCCGTCAAGGCAATTAAATACGACTCTCCTCAACTCCTCACAAGCCAGAGCATGAAAAAGTTGCTCGATCCTCTTAGAGAACCTTCAGCCAAGAAACCCTGCTACTTCAGCCTTCCCCAAAACGGATTCATCAGATAGATAGTCAAAGAAAACCCAGTAGCATCGAATCCTACCAACAAATAGTAATAAACGGCGAAATATACGTGAAAAGTAGGTTTTGTCTGAGGTAAGCAAAACAGCCCTTTTTGCGTTTCTGCTGGGGCCTTATGCCGAATGCTGAGGAGGAGTTGTGGTCCCGAGCAGGGACAATTTTACGTTGTTTTGAGTAACAACGATGGGGTCGTACCCAGTTGAGCTTGGAGGAGCCCGGGGTCGTACTCTCTCGGTGACCGGCATTGGGATTCTTGGTGATATCCTACTGATCATGGATAGTGGTACTGGGGACTAAGGGGCAGCTCAGAAAGTGTATATTATGTAGAGTGTATTAGTGCGATTATGCGAAGCCTTCTCCCTGCATAGATGCAGTCAAGAAGAGTAAGACATGCAGCATCGTCTGAAAAAAGTGCCCGCACCATGACATGGATGAAGCCACGAAACCACATATGAAACTATTGTCTGTGAAAACATGGATAATAGCCAGCACGTTACGTTTGCGCAAGATGAGTGATACCGGAGCATCTATGTATGAACCACGCTTCCTTCTAAATGAGCTTTCAAATGAATCAGCGAATCGAGCGGGCGCCCGAGGCGTGGCGCGCGCAAGGCAAGGGATGTAGGGCAAGCGCATGCTTGGAGCTTGCTAGCACATCCTAAATTAAACATGACATTGGTTTTCCAAGTAGTTACGGGCAGTGAAACCTAAGAGAACCCGCGTTTTCGAGGAAGTGTCTTGAAGAATACCCCTCAAAAAAACTGGACTAGTTTTGAAAAAACGGGACTAATTTTTGAAATGCAGGCTTTTCAGAAACGTATTGGAGCTCTTAGGGAAGCTTGAATCCTCTAGTTTGTCATACCTTGTTCAGCTTCCCAAACGAATGACTTTGAAGGAAGTTGTAATCGTTTAAAGGGTAAAAAGTCGCTTTTGCACAGAAAAAAAGTACATCGTACTAAATCTTTATTAAATTACCTTCCAAGGAATTTTCACACATGGTTGGAGAGAAAATAATGTGAGCTTTCCAAAATGAAATCACTTCGGCGCAGAAGCTGGAATATGAAGGAAGTTATAGCCCTAGAAAAGGAGTGTAAAAATTGTGTTTCAATTTTATTTTTTTGCCTAGTAACTTATTCATTCCGAAGTGTTTGAGAACAAAATGAGTACTCGTTAGGAAGAAGGAGCTACGTCGAT
>MU868570.1:30503-55242 GCA_036418205.1 Ostertagia ostertagi
CGTGCGCTCGGAGAGAGAACCAGAAACCGTATGCTCTGTTGGCAGGTTCCATCTCTCTTGGGAAGCTAGTCCTGAGGTTGAGATCTAATTGAGGCAGTTTTAAGACAGTTGAAGAGATCGTCCTCTCCTCGAACTGTATATTTCAACTGCTCAATTCGACGTTTACCTCAGATCAAACCTTAAAGAACGGCCCTGCAAGAGAGCGCAAACTTCAAAGGCTTATCTTTGACGGTAAGCAAACCACCCTTTGGCCGCTTTTGAAGTGGCTGGATCCTTACTGGCTGCAGCACAACTTCGTCATCACTCTCCTTCAGCACTGACCGAGTTCAATAATCGTCGACGCTGGGACCAGGGTCAAACCTATCGTGTTACCTCTTTGAAATTTTTTACGACCCCCCCCCGCCGTTGCATGGGTGATTTGATACGACCCCCAACATATGTAACACTTGTGTAGAGACAGTGTAACCATCATATTTATTGCTACCCAACAATAAGTCCGCGGGCCTCCTGACGGTGGAGCGCATTTGCTCACGGTGAAGGGCGTCGAACGGGGAATGTGTCCAAGGGTTTTTCTGTTTTTACATTTTTAGGTCGTTCGGGAGATTTAGGTTGGATTTTGGAGCGGGCGCCCGAGGCGTGGCGCACGCAAGGCAAGGGATGTAGGGCAAGCGCATGCTTGGAGCTTGCTAGCACATCCTAAATTAAACATGACATTGGTTTTCCAAGTAGTTACGGGCAGTGAAACCTAAGAGAACCCGCGTTTTCGAGGAAGTGTCTTGAAGAATACCCCTCAAAAAAACCGGACTAGTTTTGAAAAAACGGGACTAATTTTTGAAATGCTGGCTTTTCAGAAACGTATTGGAGCTCTTAGGAAAGGTTGAATCCTCTAGTTTGTCATACCTTGTTCAGCTTCCCAAATGAATGACTTTGAAGGAAGTTATAATCGTTTAAAGGGTGAAAAGTCGCTTTTGCACAGAAAAAAAAGTAACATCGTACTAAATCTTATTAAATTACCTTCCAAGGAATTTTCACACATGGTTGGAGAGAAAATAATGTGAGCTTTCCAAATGAAATCACTTCGGCGCAGAAGCTCGAATATGAAGGAAGTTATAGCACTAGAAAAGGAGTGTAAAAATTGTGTTTCAATTTTATTTTTTGCCCAGTAACTTATTCATTCCGAAGTGTTTGAGAACAAATGAGTACTTGTTAGGAAGAAGGAGCTACATCGATCCAAAATCCACCTGAATCTCCCGAACGACCTGAAATGTAAAAAAGAAAAACCCCTTGGACACATTCCCCGTTCGACGCCTCTTCACCGTGAGCAAATGCGCTCCACCGTCAGGAGGCCGAAGGGACTTACGTAGCAATAAATATTGATGGTTAACACTGTCTCTACACAAGTGTTACATATGTTGGGGGTCGTATCAAATCACCCATGAACGGGGGGGGTCGTAAAAAAATTTCAAAGAGTAACAACGATAGGGTTGACCCTGGTCCCGAGCTCGACGGATTATTGAACTCGGTCAGTGCTGAAGGAGAGTGATGACGAAGTTGAGTTGCAGCCAGTTAAGATCCACAACTCCGCCAAAGGGGCTGGTTTGCTTACCTCAAAGATAAGCCTTGGAGTTGCGCGCTTTTGCAGGGCCGTCCTCTCTTTAAGGTTTAGTCCTGAGGTAAACATCGAATTGAGGCAGTTGAAAGAACAGTTCGAGGAGAGGACGGACTACTTCAACTGTCTTAAAACTGCCTCAATTAGATGCTCACCTCAGGACTAGGCTTCAAAGAGAGATGGACCTGCAAGAGAGCATAGGTTCGTTCTCTCTCCGAGGCTTACTTCTGGGGTAGCAAAATAGTCCTTCTGGTGGAGCTGCTGGACCAGGTGCACCACTTGATCATCACTCCCCTACCGTACCAACCGAGTTGAAGTAGTTCGTCGACCGTTGGGAACGCCATCCCATCCGCAATATTCAGCACACGGTGCCCACAGAAATGCCAAAGAGACTGGTTTGATTACCTCCTTACTCAGAGTCAACCCAGCGTTGGGAAAATTCCGAAATTTTTAGGACTCCTCCCTTTTAGAGGTTATCAGTACGACCCCTCTGTACTAATTACTGTATTAGTTATTTATGTCCTTCTACATTTCTATGCCCATCATCGATGTATGGACCTTCATTGACATGGAAAGAAGTGGTGCGTGGTGGGAAGTCCACGCGCTTTGTTGGAATATCACTCTTTGAATAGAAGTAATTTCCAACTTTTTTTTTCATGATATCAGGCATGGTTGTGATAGCAGATAATTCTACTTTCAGAAACTACCAATTTTTTTCTGAACTTCCAAATCACCCTTTTTTATAAACGCGGGAGCGAAGCCTTGCAGTAATCGTGTTACGATACGAGTCTCTTCGTTGAAAGGTTATATCTCACTTCGGAAGCGACTTCATGGAAAGGGATACAAAAATCCAAAAACTCCAAGTTTCCCGAAAAGAAGCTTAACTAATGCAAAGCTCAATTGTTCAAAAATTCGTGCCGCTCTTCCGTTTATTGTGCACACTTTGACATTCAAACATTCATAACTTCCTTCATAATCAACTCCTTGCAAATGTTCAAACCTACCCTAAAATCCCATAGATAAGAGCGGTTTAATTTACCGGTGAAAAATGAATAGGAATGGAATTGAAATTGAATGCAGTCACCCCTCTAACTTGATCGATGGATAAATAAAAATCGGAGAAGAAGTTCAGAAGAAGCTCCGCCCCTCAACTCTAAATCCCGCCCACTTAATAAACAATTCATTTAGAAAAATAGCGATTTTAACGGAATTTCTACCGGAACCTCTCTAGAAATGCCGGAATTTGATCTCTGGATAGAACTTGAAGAGCCCATTCGATGAGTAAAATTCCATAGATAAGAGCGGTTTAATTTACCGGTAAAAAATGATTTTGAAAAAATATTTTTATTCTTAATTTATTTTTTTGAAAAACATCTATGGACCGCTCTTTATCCTATGGCGAACTTTTTACGGTAATCAGATAACCTCCTGGACGCCGCCCTTACCGCTCTACAGAGCAACACGTCTGGCCGCAGTTCAAAAGATCACTCTCTCAAAAAAGGCCCCCCTGCTTCATTTTTAGGATTTCGTTGGTCCTATTTTCGGAAACGCGCCCGAGTTTTCCACCATTTGAACTGTTCATTCTCGGAACTTCCCTTCATCGCAGCAACTTCTTGGCAGACTGCAATCCACCAATACAAATCGAAAGATTAGCACTTTGACGCGCAACTCGGTGCTGAAACGTTTTCACAAAATCTACTTTAAAAAATAATCCCGCTTGCGCGCCGTTCTCCGTCCCACAATGATTTTTTCGAGCGCCTTTTCGCCTGGACATCTGATTTGCCGATAGCCTCAACACTTCATTAAGTTGTTCCGTAGACGAAGTCTCATAATGATGAGAAGCGGCTCCAAAAAAGTAATTCGACTAATGAAGCTTCACATCTTTAGGCAAAATTTTTCATCCAGCAAAGCGAATTTTTCGCTCGAGAATTTCTTTACGGTGGCCCTAAAGTCAATTTCACCGCTCTACTTTCATTATCCCAACCTTGATTTGCTCCGAGAACCGATGTAAGTGATCTTCCTTGAGTGGAGTTTGTCTGCTTTACGCGCCATTATCACAGAATAAATTCGCGTTTTGATGCAAGATACTTCTGCTCGAGGATCCCCGCCCGTGCACCTGTATTCGGTCTTAGCTGTCGCACTCAGCATTGGATAATTCCTTACTACTCCTCTGGAGACGGTGATAAGTTAATGCGCATTTTAGTTGTGCGGTTCACGTTTTCTCCATGCATTTCACTGCGGTCTCTGTGGTATACGCCCTTCCCGCTTCTCTTCGACCAAAAAAATACGACCCCCCCTCCGAGTTGATCTTTGCGGAACGGCGTTGAGCCCCACTGCCGTAAACACTACCATTGTGTTTCCTTGAAGGCCAATAAGCCCGTTTAATTTTAGCGTTTGCCGGAATTAGTCTGCTCTTGCTTTTTCCAGCTTTTTGAGATTTCATTCTCAGTTTCATAACGCCATCATCTGTGGTGCCTCTATTACCACTGGTTATAATTTCCGGGCTTTCCCTTAAAAGGCAAGCGATACGATTTATAAGCGAGTTGTCGCTATCGGGGAGAACACTGAGCGCACATTCACGGTAGCAATCTACTCTGTCTGCAAAGGAAGGCGATGTGTGCCCTCAAATCACGCTCGATGCAGGATCTCGTGTTGCTGGACAGCTGTATGCCCGGCGTGATCTCCCACTTCTTCCGTTGGTCCGGTCTTGTGGCAAGGAGTCCGCCCAGTGACGTACGTCGATCACTCGGTCGGTGTGCTTCATCCTTCCACGGGGTGCACCGCACCTCGTTTTGTTGATTTATCAGTTGGTCATGTGAATCTTGTTTCGCCCCGTGGCTTTCATTTTGCTGATCATTTCTCTCTTTTCTATTGGTGTGCTTGTTATCTTTCTCCGTAATCTGCCCTTACGTACGTTTGCACATTGTTATCAATGGTCAAGGTTTTTCTATAACACTACCCTTGTGTGGTGCACGCATGTGCGCGTCTTAATTCGGTTAACTTACGTCCGAACAACGTTCATTTCCTTTACCCGTTGGTCGCTCACGAATTAGACAACTGTGATAATCTACGAATCAATTATGGGTTCTATTTTATGCTGTATTTTTACCGAATATGTCTTTGCTTTTTTCGTCCGCTCACCAGACCTTGGTCCTTGTACATTTTTCGCACCGCCGGTAATCCTCTCCTATTCCTTTATTTTTGCAATGCTTTCACCCTTCTCCCTTTCTCCCGCTCCCTAATCTTCTCCGCCTCGTTCCCCTCTTGCTCTTCTGGCCTACTTCGACAGTCCCAATCACCCTGTTCCTGAATGCCATCGAACAAGTGTGCTAAGTCTATTTAGATAATCCGTGGGTTCGGCTGTGCACAATTATACCATTTTGTACCATTTATGCAAATAACATCTATATTTAGTCTATATTGCATATTTATTGGTGAGCTACTATGATTTCTGATTTTAGCGTTTGTTATTCCCATTGTAGGCTTCCTTCTCACCTCACGGTTCCATTTTGCGCGCTTGTGTACGATCACACCATTGACATATTTCTCTTTTTTAGCCAACTTTAATTACACTTTATCTACATACAGATTCATTACAAACTCTGAAACAACCATAAGTTAGTCCGTGGCCTTTAAAATTAATAATAGAAAGAATTGGATTTGTCATAATATTCTATTTGAGACCTTACTGGGCTCTATAACACCTCTAGAGGCCCTGGTCAGATCTAAAATCCGTAATCTCTATGCTTCTCGTTTACAATCTCGCCAAGCCACATTTATTACTACTGTCTCTTCGGCGTACTGTTTCGATTGTGTGCGACTTCATGATCCATATTCCATGGACCGATTAGTTTTTATAAGAAGCGATCAACGCCAGGCTGATAGAGGAGTTAAATCCAGCTCCAGCTCTGATAGTTGGAACGGTTGCAGACCTGGCTTCTCACCGGCTGCCGAGATTCGCTTACTACCACACCTGCCCGGGCGTTATCAAAACTTGATAAGGTGTGAGGGCCAGTAATTTGCATTGGACGAGTGTAACCCATGGAAGAATATGCATACGAGAGATACAAAGGTGCGGCTGCTGAAAGAAGTGCAATCCAGAATGAAAACGGGACGACAACGATAACGGTATCATATCTAGCACGCTCTCATCGTACCCCTTGCCATATCGACAAGTCTTGGTTTTTGCTAACCGGAAGTGGATTTCTGCCACGGAAACTTCACGTGTTCTAACATTGGGCAGGACCCCTATCCACTCCACCACACAGCTTTCCTTATCGTTCCTATGAGAATTATCGTGACCACTTTCTTTAAAGGTCAAGCAAAACAAAGGCTCATCAGAAGAAGGGAAAAGGCACTCTCTCAAAGCCAAGGCACTTCTGTTTCACACTATTCAGGGTGGGCTTCTTCAACAGAAGATGGATGACCCACACAGCAGCCACCGTTCTCAATCTATGCTCTCTCTGGCTCTCAGAAAGCAATCTGGACAGAATAACCATTATATGTCAACGCTCACGATGCGTTAGAACGACAGTAGTGAGACATCTCCACTGAGTCGTAAAAAAACTGCGAACATGGCTTTTGTATCGCTCTGAACAGTGAGCCCGAACCAGCTCCAAACGCTACCATCTAACATCGTCATGATAGCACCTGTTGGTTTTCCACTGCTCCTTCGATTCAACATACTATATTCGTAGGATATTGCAGCATATTTACCGACGATGAGGAGATGGGCAGAGGGGTAACCAATCATTAAGCGGACGTATATATAACAGTTCTACCGATCAGCGAGCTTTGACAGCAGAAGAAACCTTTCCTCTTGCGCAGATCTAAATGTAGACCTCTGCCCGACTTCCCACGCTAAAGTGGCATTACTCCGCAGCATCTCTCGGCAGTCTTAGGCCGGTGTCAGCTTTGCGAATACAGCGATTCGCTAACGGATGCGGGGCGCGACCATAGTACCAGCGGATCAAACTGTGTACTGGCGGTTTGAGCAGGGCACCAGCGCCTCAAATGATGCACCAGCGACTCGATACTGATTGAAAGTGGCGGGGCTCCCTTTCCGCTGACTCTCTCCACTTTTCCGGACACTCGAGAGCGTGAGAGTTTGGGTAGGTGACAAGCCAACATCCAAAAAAAAGGAGTCGCTACTCCTGAACACTGTCGAGTCAGTCTGGTACATCGATCGAACCACTGGCACTTCGTTCGGACCGCCTATGCAAGCTCGAACCGCTAGTAACAGTTCGATTCGCTGGTGCAACCCTTGCACCTCGCGATTTGTTAGCATCGCTGCTCGCGAAGCCTGACGCCGGCCTAATACGTGGGAGGGATTGATCCAATTGTCTGATCGCGGAATACGCCTTCTAGCAGAAGCCGATAGAAGCCATCAAGTAGGGTATAAAGAAATTGCGGTGCGGATTTTCCCAACCGAACCTAGGCGTGTCCTTTAAAGCCGCGCACTCTCTTTCCACCAACTGAGTCACCATCATCTCCTTCGACAAAATCGAAATAACTGATCTTGTAGCGTTTGGTAGATATGAGAGTTTTGTTTTTTTTGCTCAATTTTTGTTAACAACGTTCTGACGTAAGCAGTGGTTAGGTGACTGAATCTCAAAATAAGCGTAGAACAGTAAACCACATACTACTAAGTAACAACACCAATAACAAAAACGACAGTAATCTACGAAGTAATTGGTGAGATTTTTGTGTTTCTAACGAGGGAAAGATTTGAGCGGTAAGCGTGAGGCGGTCGGATGGGCTGTAGACCACCTGGTCCGTCTTGACACTGATCCAGGGTCAAGCGTGCGTTGAGGAATCCTCGACACGTCACAGAGGGGGGGGGGAGGGTTGTATGGGCCCGCTCGGAGGAAGAGATCGGGCTGGATTGATGCAGTAGGATCATCACCGTCGGAGGATTAACATCAAGCATCGGGTCGATACCAGGCTAAAGGATTTTTAATAACAATGTTATTAAGCCCACATAAAATCTCGTGATTTGGAGGTGTTCGCTTAGCAATTCATAGTTGCTTTAGTATTTTATCACCCTCACAAGTTAAAGATTACGAAATTCGCACGTTTTCCAGGGGATTTTATCTTTCAAGTGACTCCTCAAATCTGAAGTGATGTGAAACACACGGCGCATCCCAGAGTGGGACCAGTTGGTTGCGCGCGCTTCATCTACGGCTCTCTGGAAAAAGGATCTCAATCCAGCAAAGATAAAGAGGATTCAGGATTAATGTGAAATTACAGGGAGGAGTACACCATTCGACAGGAAACGCAGCCTTCAGCGTAAAATTCATGAGAATGTAACCCTTAAAGTTGAGATACGCTAAACAATTTTACGCTTCTTAGAAAGAGGAAATCACGTGGGTTCCGAGCCTGCTCCTACTTCGGTATATAATCGCCCCTGAAATGCGCTATAGCCGTTGAAAAAGGGCCAATGCAGCGAAAAAATACCTTTGGCGGTACTCGGGCAAAAATGAACGAAAACGTGGCCATTTGTTAAATAGTGAACGTGTTCAGCAGCTTCAAAACTCGTTGAGTAGAGCAAGTTTTCTAGTTCACGATATATTAACTTTTCGAATTTGACGAGAATGAAGCAACTTATGGCTTCGGAAAGTGTAAAAACTCGCGCTCTTCATTAATTTTCCTCGTTAATTAAACTAATTTTGTTATTTCTTGGGAAAAATTTTGTAATTTTAACACTTATCAAAAAGTGCTTCTTCAAAAAACCTCCAATTCTGCTTTCAGATTGGAAATTCGTTCATTTTGAAGAAAGTTATAATCATTTGAATATTTGTTCGAATTACAATAGTACATAAGCTGCTCCACGGTCAACGCCAAAGATCAGTCAGCACAGCTGGCTAGGGCTGTTGCAAGGCTTCTTTCAACCGAAAGGGGAGGCGTAGACTGAGAGCCATACTCTGTGTAGTACCAAAACCTGGTAAGTCTTCTGAGGGAAATAAATAAAGAACAGATACTGTCATAGTATGCCATTTCCTGTGGCTAGATTGAAATTTTGCTCCATTTTGCTCGCTTGATAGAACTCATCAATAGAGATCATTCGCTGACTATTCCTCTTGAATTGAACTACCTCTTCATAGTTTTCACTTCTGTACTTCTTGAATGAATTTCTTGATGGACGGTGGGGTAAGAGGGCTTTTTTGTAAACAGTTTTGGGGAAGAATTAATCAACCTTTTTATAGTTCGACTTTTGAAGAGGGTCGTTTCATGGACTTCGGTCCCTAAGGGAGGGAGGGGAGGAGGAGTCGTATTACCAAATTTTCCTTGACGGTTCGCTTGACCCTGTGCTGATCCCAGATCTGTGTTCTGCATCTGCTAAACGACACAACGAACAAAACTACGAAGATTTTTGTACCACACATGGTACAATCGAGTATAAGGCATGCCCTAGGATTACATTGGTGTGGCTCTGGGACACGAACGCTAATGTATTGGTGCGAAATGGACCGACAGTAAAAAAGGAGAAGAATCCGTCGAAAACGCCCAGGGCAAGGGCTCACTCTCCTTCATAAGCGGCTGTGCTGAGGGAATCAGAGACTAAGCACGGAGAGGAGAGTATGAGGCAAGAGAGCGCTACAGCTGAGAGAGCGGCAGACAGCAACCTGACAAGAGAAGGGAAGCTCTACAGCTTGGGGCAGCTTTTTTGCAAGGTCCAAGCGCTTTCGTCGGTTAGTTTTCGTGCACGGGAACGCCACATGTGTGATTGCTCTCTAGGGGTCCGTACCACAGACCGAAGGAAAGCGTTCACACGATCCCTGGATTGTGCCTCTAAAGGGGCGAGCATGTAGGATCAATATCAGGGACTCGCATCCCCGAGTTTTCCTTTGCTTTATGCGCAAAAAGTTAACAGTAAGTAGATGGTTTTGGACCTACTGCCACTGCTCATCTGCGGTTCGATTTTTGATGTATTAGGTTGTCTAAGAAGTTCACGCGTATTTTGAACTTCTTTTGAGCCTACTCTATTTCACGTGCAAGCATTATCATCAATCTATGCACCATAACTAAACGTGACTTGTTGCCAACGAATAAACGGTAAGTGGCCGCTCAGCTCCCAGATGGATGGCAGCAACAAGCTGAAAAAGGCACTGAGTCGATTTCGTGGTGCCTACAAAAAATTTTTCTTGTGTGTGTAAGATTATTGCTAAGCGGAAAGAGCGCATGTCTTCGAAAGAGGGTGGATCACCGCTGCACGTTGGATGTGGTAGCATTTTTCGGCTAAACCCCGATCTCTAGAGACGCGTTTTCTCGAAACACGCCATTTCGGTTGTCATGGAGCGGACATACTTTTTCGAATTTCGAGGACACTTGCTGGAATTTCGCCGTGAATCTCTGCCGTTGACTACATTAGACTTGGCTGACTTCATTGCTATAATGAGGGAGATGTATTGAGTGGTTTATTCGAGAACGCTCCAAAAAAGGTAGAACACTACCTTGTGGTGAAGTATTCCATTTTCGCGCTTATGTTCGATCCAGCCCCGGGGGATTCTTGGTGTAGCTATATGAAACCTGTGCTTTTCAACTGCAGTGAAGGCTTTGTTCAACTAAGAGTGTTCGAGTGGAGTAGGACACCCTTTACAGACGGGACACGTGTCGCACTCTCTCATCAGTGGTCTGATTATGGGGAATCTTTGGCTAAGCTTCAACTCTTCTACGAAGAAGCGAGAACATCTATGAACTGTTCATCCGAAACACCAGGATGTAACAACCACATAGCAGGTTCCACCGTGTGGAGTGGCTCCCACGGATAGCGCAGGCTTTCCAATGAAAAAAATGGCCTCCCTGAACGAGGATGCTTCCACTGGCTTTAGTCTCCTGAGCAAAGAAGATCAATCCATTCTGATACCTCATGGCTAGCAAGGACAGGAACATGTGTCGCGAAGCAGGTGCTTCTTCCAGCTTCGATCGGTCTGTGAATCAGTGAAGCTGCTTGAGCCAGAGCGCGAATAACATGGCTCTTTTCTTTTCTCACTTCGAACTTGAAGAAAGTGACTAGGGTGTACATGATTGGTGACAAATTACTGCAAGCTGTGCCCTCTCCACAGCCTACGTAAGTACAGGGTGGTCCAAAATTATGAGGACCGCGTGCGCGCGCGGTCATATCCACTTTTTTCCGAGTCGCTCCACTTTCACTTCCTTTTCTGTGCACCATGTGATAGGGTACAGTGTACTCTTCCTTCCGAATTTATACTTCATGAACTTCTCGAAACTAGTGAAAGAGCAACACCTCCTTATGTTATTCCTCAAATTGAACTCACTAAGGGCTCTGGCACGTTACATCTAGCGGCAGTATAACGTGTCAGGAAAGCTCTTATGAGCAACAGTTCAACTCTTCAATAAGTTTGGAATCACCACAGATGGAAAATTCGGGGACACGAAAGCTACAATTACCACGAGGATAATTATTAGATGCAGAAACTTGCTCTCCCCTTGTCGACTTTCGTACTCCCAAAATGAAAAAATCGATGTGAAAACCCAGCCAGGCACTCTAAAGACTCCACATCTATAGTGGATAGGGAGCCACTTGAGTACCACACTTGGGACGTTTCACTGGACCGAGCACTCAAGGATAGAGCAAAAATTCTCTAAAAAGCGATTTTTCGAGTCCGCTGCTCTCGAAGAATTGTTGCAATGGAACCCTCCACCTAACAGCTCTAGATTTCTGTATTTTACACCCTGTAGACACGGGTAAATAAACGCCCCACAGAACGTTGATCCATTGGAGAAAGCAGAGCAGAAAGCCTGGAAACGATTCTGACACGCCTCAGTTGCGTGCCACCGCACGCGCCACCCCCTTCGTCTGGAGGCTCGTGTAAACGCGGCAGGTGGCAGATCTCAATTCTATTCTGGAATTACTTTGAGATACTAGTTGCAAACACTTCCCTGTAGTTTGTTTGCTCCATCAAGCTACTGTGCGTTTTTAACGATACAATGTATTGGTCCTCATAATTTTGGACCACCCTGTATATTTAAAATTTGCTGAAGGAGCTTGTGGCGTGATTGTGGGATCCAAAAAAACACGCACGAACTTTTGGAGATATTTTCCTTCGAATTCCCAGTCTTTTGTATCGCCACACCAGCATACGCAGCGCAAAAGTGAAGCGGTACGAGGAGTGGAAGTAATTCGTGCTCGCGGGATCTAGGTACCCCTTCGGCCACACTATACAAAAATCGAGATTTTGAACTCTACGTGGGCAAATTGGGGGTAACCCATGGGTAGTGAGCCTAGTGGTGTCTCCGACGCTAGCCCTCGATTGCAACCACTGTGACGAAAAGATTTTTCGTGCTGGAACCTCATCAGAAGAGGTGATTGAGGTACATGACCACGAATTAAATAAAACGATAAAAGGATAAAGCATTTGCCGGTGATCAATCCATTTTTGGGATGCGGCAGCATTCTACTTCCATTTGTACATTCGCAGCGGCGCTTGAATGCGATGTGGCCTATACAATGGCTTGCGGGCAGGGTCGGTCCTACGTTGCTACAAGTAGCAACGGGGGGTCGTACTTGGATGAGTTTTTGGAGGGGGGTCGTATACTTTTATGAGGCTGTAGAGGGGCTGTAGAGGGGGGGGGGTCGTACTTGCTTCGATTGTGAGAAGGTGCATGATGTGGGAGGAGTGGCGTGGGAGAAAATTTGCCGTTTCAGCATGCGTATATACCCCCCGCTAGAAAATGAAGCGTGGGATTAAAGGTTAGGGGGGGGGGGTAAATTGGTGGAAATTTAGGGAATTTTTACGGTTTCAGAGCGACTATATACCCCCCGCTCGACTGCATTTTTGGGGGGAAAAGTGGGCGGAGTTTTGGTGGTTCGAGTGATGATACCAGAATGAAATACTATAGCGAGGAATGCGAGGAATATGGTGGTCGAGGGTCGAGGGGTGCGTACCAATCCACTTGGGAGGGGGTCGTAAAAATTTTTCGAAAAGTAGCAACGATAGGACCGACCCTGCTTGCGGGGGCCAGCCGATGTTCAAGTCAGTGTTTTTATCCTCCCGGACAGGTCTGGTACCAATTAACCGACCCTAGAGGGATGGAAGGCTTGGTTGGCCCGGGCGATTCACGACCCAGGATTTGATCCCCTGACCGCTCGCGTGGTGAGCGCGCCACTTGTCACTACACCACTTCCGCCCTTTCCAACCTTTCCGTTTCCCCCCGACCACAAATTAGGCAAATTTTTTGTGCTGACGCCTTTAGACACCGCAACTTCTTTCAAACTCTTTTCTTTCAAACAAGTTCATTAGAATCTTACGTAGATGATATGTGATCAGCTAATCGCTCCTTCTTCTTCAGCGTTTGTCCCGCTTGTTGGCGAGGTCCGCTTTTTTGGAAAGCTGGCGCCCTTCCAAATGTTTGATCGGGATGGATGTTAATCGATTTCAAGTCTGTGTACGACGTATCGAGCCATTGTTGTTTCGGGCGTCCCTTAGGCTGAAGCTGATCTTACGGACACTGTCATCATTCGCTCGAAGCATACAACCGTAGCTTCGAGGACGGGCTTCGCACACCTTGCCGAGCTACACCGAGTCGCTCTCTGATGACATCGTTTAGAATGTGGTCTAATCGTGTTGCTCAGGCTGTCCACGACGCATTTTTGTCTCCATCACATTTAGATTCGACTTCTTTCGTCGCAGGCCGGCACTCAGCACCGCAAATCGCGACTGGCGGAATGAAGGCTCTATAGATTTTAGACTCGAGACCAGGGTGAAAATCGTGTCGAGGACGTGGTCGCGCAAGTACGACTCCTCTTTGAAATCGAGGCCTTCGCACGACCCCCTACAACAGAGCATACAGATCAATTCAGTTGATTAGTCAAAAAAAATTCATTACAAATAATATTGCAAACACTTTCTCTTGTCACCTGCCACTTTTTTTATCGCTGCACACTTTTGTGTATTTGCTGAAATATAGCCTCAAGGAAAGATGCACTAACTTTGTGTGATTTCAAAGGCAGGTTTCTTTAGAAATGCCTAGAAATCCTCAAGGTACGGGTTGCGATTGTATCTTAACCCTTGCTTGAGTATTTCACAACAGCCGAGTGTTTAGATCAACGGCCGATCCAACGGCAGCTGCGGCGCGATCTTTTCCCTGAGTCAGATTTGCTGAAATTCCAAGAAAACGTCGAAATCTACACCCTCGATGAAAACGTTCCATTCCTCCATTTCCCATAGCACACGGTAAGGTTAGATAAGGCTAGATTTGCTACTATCAGGCAGCATTCTAATTGCTAAGAAAGCCTTCCATTCGAAGAGATATAGTCTCTCAAAAACCGTCGAGAGAGCGTCAAGGATGCTGGAATTTTCATGCGAGCTTTTGCCACTTGGAAAGCAATATCTCTCTAATTTCGCAAGATCTTGAAGAGACAGAGACAGCTCTGGAAAGCCGATGGTCTGCGCTTTCCAACAGCATGCTTAGCTTCCTTCTATATTGTTTAGTTAAAAAGATATTTGCGTCGATGGCCTATCAAGGGTGATTCTCGGCCGCTCCCTTCTTTACCATTGCAAGTGTAATTCGTTGGCAACGCTCGAAATGTGTCTAGAATACATTCTTCTAACATAGGCAATAGGAAGAGGGGCAATCGTCATCATCCGATTTTTTCTTATATGTCATGCATCCGACCCCCTCTAAGTTGTAGAATCTTTTGAAAGGTGTTGTACATATGATGATGACTTGTTGACAGGAAGGGACCATACATTTCTTCACCCCTATAATCTAAGGAACAGCTCCATTTGTCCGAGACCTTCTAAAACTATTGTCGTTTTTGCTACAGCGTCCCTAACAGCAGTGCTACTCTCAATGAGGTATTAAAGGCGAGGGAGCGGGCGGCATATAGAGGAGGCGCCTTTATAGCGCTTGTGCACATGTGGCCCCGTTCCTTGCGGAGATGCGCTTCCATTCCTCGTATGCTTTCTTACATCTCCTTCCCATGAAGTAGAACAGTGCAGCGAATGAACGTGCAAGGAATATTTTAGTCATGTTTCCTCACATATTTTCGTTTTCTGCTGCGCTACACCCTCTAACTCCACCATGTTACCTGCACCATGTTACTGACCCCCACGAGTACGATTCCCATGACCCAGTTTGACAAGTGCGAGAATTCCCTCGACCGATATTCACCCTGCTCGAAACGTTCTGGTATGTTTTCATCGCAGAGAGCGCCAATTTTGATCAGGCTGCATTCACGCGAAAGTTTGCTTTATAAGGCAAACTGCCATCAGACGCAATTGATAATCCAAGATGCTTTAATGTTGGCGTACTTGTGAGCTTTGTACCATTTATCTTATTAGAGCCTGGCTCGCTCGAATTAGTAGTCAAGTACTCAGTGTTTTCGACGTTTACCCTGAGCATGAACATAGCTAGACGGTCGAACCAGGCCAGCACTTGTTGCTGCCTGCCTGCCTTATTTTCGCTGGCGAGCATTACGTCATCAGCATAGGCGCTCCATGGAACCGACATCTGGAGAAAGATGGCATTCATGACCAAGAAGTGTCTGCTGCAGTTTGCACTGGGCTCTTTGGACTCGTGCGAATGTGGCACTCACTCAAGCTCTTCGGAAAAACCAAGCTGTAGTAAGGCATACCATAAAACGTTACGCAGAGCGCGAATAAAAGATTCTCCAACTCTAGGAAGGCAAGATGCACTGGTCTTTGTTTTTCGTTTTTTTTTGTTTTTGCTTTTTCTCTAATAGAGGGCGAGCGGCGCGTATAGGTGCATCGATGGTGCTGCAAACAGCTACGAAACCACACTGGTTGGTGGTGAGATCGACGATACACGGATACGGCTGTCTAGAATTCGCCCAAATATATTGAAGTGATGTATTCATATTCTTCAGATGGGATAGTGGTGCTCTGCTGCCAGCTCTCGGGCATCTTTTTTCTATGCAATGACCTGGTTTAGGAACTTTCAAATTCGGCAAAATTCGAGCACTTTGACTCACACAGCCCGACACTAAGTCGTCGGGACTGGTTGCTTTGCCTGACTTCACCTTCAGAGCCAGTATGGTCTCGCTCACGGTTATCTCCTGAACAGGGCCCTGAACTGATGGAGCACAAGGACTGGCAGGATGGGCGAATTCTACTGTCTGGATGTTTATGAGTAGTCGTGCTATCGCTGTTTTCTTGCGGTCGGCAAAAGGTTGCCATTTGCGTGATTTATGCCTAACTGCTTTCCCATGTCGTCGATCTGGCGATGGCGGGTCTTTGGAAGTCGGTAAATAAGCGCTCTCCATCGTGCGACTCGAGTTTTACGTTGACGTCAACAAAGTGGGCCTCCCTTACAGAAACCACGGCCTTCTTTGCCTCTTTCTTCGCTATCTGGTGGCTCCGACAGTTATCAGCTGTCAGAAATGTGTGGCAGCGCTTCCTCTTCTCGCGCACTTTCTCTGACCAGACCCGTCCACAGCCATGTTTGTTTGTCAATTCTTCGCCGGTTAACCTTAATCGTGCTCTAATTGAACAACCCAAGCTTTTTTTATTCGGCAGCATTTCCAAGTTTCGTCGACAGTCTTGACCGCCGCTAATCGAAGGAAGGAAAGACAGTCGCTTCTTTTTCTTCCAGTCGCCACCGCTTGATTCTCGCTGGCTCACACCTTTTGACTAACTTCTGTTTCGGGGGGTTTCTTAGCGTACAAATCAGTAATCGATGTTGTGTGTTTCATAAGGTACTGTTTTGTTTTCGCGTCTGTTGCGAGCCCCTACTCGCAGTGCCTAACAGGACAAAATAAATTTGTGTGAGGTTTCACAGCTATAGAAGGTGATGAGATGAGAGCCGCTCTGGAATTTTGTGTGCGCAATAAAGAGGTTATGGGAGTCTGCATATTCCAGAACTTGCTCGCCATCTACATAACGTGACCATTATTTAAAACCACCATGACAGTCATAGCCGCCTTACGTTGCGCTCACATGCCCATTGAGGTCACCCGCGACAATTATGACTTCTTGTGTTTGTTCTTCTATGACCTCAGCTGTCTTCTTATCAAGCAGGTTTCAGAACTTGTCCTTCGTTGGCTCGAAGCATCCGATCTACGGAGTGTACGCGACAAGAAGCGATATTTTTGCCGTTCGATGAAGACAATGATTTTATTGAGTCATCGAAGCGTTCCACGCTTGCTATTAAATCACAGAAGCGTTCAGAGACAATCATCCCGACGCCGTTGGTGGTTTTGGGACCGCCGCGGAGAATGGCTTTAAAGCCCGGCCAATGTCGTCAGCTTGCAACAGGACTACCTCGTGTCCTGCACGGCACAGAAACCAATTCGTCGTCGCTCTAGAGCTACTGCTGACTCGTACGAGCGGCCCGTTAGCGTGTCAACATTTAAGGTCGCAACGCGAGTCTTCCATAAGTTGCGGAACTTTGGCCTAGTTGCTGCCCCCTCCCGACGCCCTCATTGCCAGACACCCTCCATGCTTTCTAACGCTCACCGAGCTTTGCGAGTGCGCGTCGGCTCCCGCGGATGCCGTAACCTAACGTCGAGTACAGGGACATTGACATTTTTTATGTGACGTGGGTGTTCGTAGACTCACCTGTTACGAAGGCCTATCGCCTGCATTCGAATGTCCGCGATCAGCTCAGTTTACAAAAGTGAGCAGTTCCCAGTGGCGCCCTTGGAGGAGCGGAGACCATTACCTAATCACCCAAACACTTATGCGATATTGACTTTAAACCAACACTATCTTTGCGGACAGAGATTTTGACTTTCTAAAATGACCTTTAGAGTGAGTTTTTGACGTTTTTTTTTGTTAGTGAGTTAGCACTAAAGAAGCCAGCGACGGTGTGTTCAATCACTGCCCAAGTACGCCACTTTTTGGATGTGAGGGTGAAAATCTAAGTTTAACTAGAAACGGTGAAAGATGTAGCTTAAAGGACGAATTCGCGCTGGAAAGGCAACCCATTTCAAATAAAGTTAGCGATGGTGAGTGGTACACTAAAGAAGGAAAAACCATGCGAAACGGCCCGGAACCCGAGAAATCGGACCACTTCCTTGCCCCTTGATTTGAGCATTGATGACTATCATCGCTGTGCCCTCTTCAACGCTACGCTCTCTCACCTATCTAATCACTCACCACGTATAGATCTGCGGCGAGTGATCAGATGATCGGTGGGCGTGCACTGACCAGCTACGGCGGGATTAAACCTTAATAGGTCAACGAGGTCAACTCCTGCTGTGCAAATTGTGCTTCAGTTCGCACACTTAGGAGCTCCGCGGGTCCCTCAACCAGGTGAATTCTTCCTAATTCGATTTCCCCTCTGATCGTGAATTCGTCCTTTAAAGCCACGAATCAGGATTAGGCAACCAGGAGAAGTTCTTCCCACGGTGCGATGGTGGATTCCCAAGCAGTGAGGGCGCGACACTATCGCGACTCAAAGGTGCGCGGTAATGGCGCTCAGGCCTTGCCCGCTGCGCTGCCCGCGCTGCCAGCGTAATCCACCACGGCATACGTGGTCTCTGCGTCCTCACGCGTACGACGTGCTATCTCGCGTCTCCCTCCCTTCGCAGCGCTGTGTCTCTCCGTCGTACTACGGCCTGCCTCTTCAAGGAAATTTAGTGTTTTCCATGGTGCTTTTTGCTTTTTCTCATCACTAATGTTCCCCATTGCACCCCTTGCCTAACGGTCGGGCAATATAATGCATCACTTCAATCCCGACACGTGCCTTTAAGCTCACGGATACGAATATTGCGTTTGACGCGAAAACGCCTCTTGACCGCGTTACAGGCGCGAGGTCTTGGGTTTGTTCAGGGTCACCACACAGGCAATGGTTTTCATGAAGAATGCGAATAATTGTGCTTTTGCAGAATGAGTATAAGTTCCTTTTAGGATGCTTTTTACTCACGGATTCTTAGCAAAATTAGTTTTGTAATGCGCCTGAAGTGCCGACGATAGGGACCAGGAGTGTCATGTCTGAATTGTCCAAAAGTTATTTCTCTCGCAAGCAGCCATTTTCGACAGGATTCCCAAATCTGGGAAGGTGCTTTTCAGACTTGGAGAGAACATGTCTGAAAAAAAGCAAACACGGAGAACACCGGGGATCCAGAGCTTGACCTGCTAGACAAAAGAGCGGTGCAATAACCACCAGACCACCGCTCCACATTCGTGAGCTATTTGCCTCTCATATTCGTGCTGAGCTTGGGTCTACGCTGTATCCCAACAACACGCTGTAACTTCGTACAATGAGTCTTTAGGAGACATAAACTCGAGATCAGCGTTTGAAGGAGCATCACGTGACACGTATTTTATTACAAAGGGCCACTTCGACCTACCATCCTTCCCTGTGAGCTGGCTATATTGTACGATACTTTTCGGCATCTTTGTCTTCCGGAAACTAAGCGGAGTTTGCTAAAATTATTTGCTACCACGTTTTGGAATATTCGTTCCAAACTCTTGAAAGTCAAGCAGGATGCTGTTCAGAAAAGTAGTGGCGGTAATTTGCAAGAGAAAAATCACTACGACTACGCCAACCTTGCTAACCTCAAAAAATAAGCCTGCTAACGCACAAAATGAGAAAACGACGGGTAGCTAAATTTATTGTCCGTTGATAACTGGTGAATTGCACTACAGAAATACTTGTTCGCAAAGTTTCCTAACAAGTACTGAGGCCTTCTAGGCAGCAACGACTGAATTGGCCTGAAAGAATTAAAAAAATTTAGCAGAGTGCGATGAATTCCTATGAACTTCTCATTTTGTAGGATTTGATAGAAGCGCCTATAAAAGTGTTCATACCCGTGCCTAATGTTGTTGCTTGGACTGCCGAGCCTGTGTCGACTGAAACACAAGAGATTCTGAAGTGCTTCCGTCGAAATTTATATCCGCCCGAGGCGAACCCCTACACGACGCCACCACCACCTACGCCGACCGAGAAAGAAGATGCTGATTGGTGGAGTTCGATGTAAGATTATATTCAATGCATTTGTATTGATTAAAAGTAACATCTACGAAGTAATTTATGGCGTCCGAGTGTTTATGAAGGCAACTACGTGCTACGAGATCTACGTGCTCACTTACGTACTAACATCTTCCACAAAACAATCACCACTTTATAGTCAGTAAAAAATGGAGCTAAATAAGACTGCAGTCGTTTATTTAGCTTCTCAAGCATTCCACTAATTATAAATTCCATTTTCGAATTTCCTTTGTGCACTACGATCAAACCGGGAAAGATTCATTGAACAGTATTCAAAACCAAATCTTCCAGAATCAGGAACTATTGACTTACTGGTTCGCCTTTGACTATTGAAGGCGGGTTCACAATGTAAAGAAATCATATTAGAAATCAAGGAAGAGGTGGTCAGTGGTGCAGGGATGAAGAACAAGCCACGAGAAACGGCCCAGGGCTCAAAAAATATAACCCCATTCCTACTCGTTGATTTCTGCTCTCATCGGTGCTGCTCTACACATCGCTATCGCTCTCTCTAAACGACTAGAGTCGAACGGCGAGGGGGTGGGCGTACCGCGGTGCGAACGGTGCGGGTATGGCTCTGCTACACCGCTGTGGCATGCTATCCGTTGCGGAATGGGCATCGTCCTCCACCCTTAAGGAGCCGCCTGCCTTTCAAATAGGTATTACTCCCGTTCTTCTACTTCCGATCGTGGAATTCTCCTTTGAAGTAAAGCAGTGTGTGGGAACTGGGGTTTGGATTGGTCATGAGCAAAATTCTCATCTCAAAACTAGGCTTCGATAATGTAGATTGGTGGACAGGTAAACTGGCTCTTTGAAGTTGGGTCAAAATCTCGGATTTGACTGGACCTTTCCTTTGAAAGTATTGATTGCTGTGAATTCACCTGGCGAATGCACTACGGACACAATGTGCATAGTGAGTGACATCAAAACTCATTGGTAAATCACTCTCGAGAATTCGATGTATAGATAATTACAGGCAAGTGATGATGAAACATAGAGTGTGAAAGTCTTCTCCTGTACCACAGTGTCGCCACAAAACGCAAAAGAGAAAGCTCATGAAGGAATCGACCCTAAGACCTTATTCAAGGAAGCGATCACGCAGGTTTCGAGGCAGAGCTGTACCTACGCGTTGTACACCGATAAGATCCGCCGTCAGACCTCTATAGATCGAGACAAGGTACAACGACTTGGGGAGCTAACCACATTGGAAAATACGATACCTATATTTGGAAGGTATCTGCCTGTTAAATTATATAGGATAGGACCGTGAGAAGGTGGGTTGGTAGTTCCAGAATGGAAAACCCATCGAGTGACGGGCACCTAGTTATCCATATCTTACACGTCTGTTCATTGGAACCCTTCCACGGTCTGACACTGTGGAGTATCAGACTCGGCTAACCTCAGATAAGGTGGGTCTGAGCACCTTTATCACGCCTGTTGATAAGCCCCTGAAGTGTCACCTATCGTTCTCATTGGCGTAGGCGACCCTACTCAAAATCCACTACGTGGGCTAAACGTCGTTATATGGATTTAGTTCGTACCACTTTCTTTGATTATAGCATGAAACAGTTCTCCTGTGCCGATTTTGCTTCATAATTTCGGTTCAGAGTGGCAGATATCAACCCAGGGGAAGGAAATCGAGATTAGTGCCCAAATAGAATGTTGTACAGTGAGTGCTATGCGCTACCGAACTTCCATTGCATTCGCAATTGACAACGCTTCGGCCGTCATCGACCCGACCTTGCGTGTTTTTGGATGTTTTCAAGCATGTTAGAAGATTTTCTTAGGCTAGCTAGCGATCTCTCCGCTCCTAGGCCCACAGGACTTTGCACGCGTCGCGACGTGATCTCTCGCGGACAAACACCACGTTCTGTCTGCGAAATAGAATAAAAATAAAAAAAAATTAATTGTCGGATGTCATAGTTGGCGATTCGCCAGCGAATCGCTGTATCCGAGCGTGTGGACCCACGCCCCGAGGCGAACGATTAACCAAAGCGACACACTGTTGCAAGTGACGGGACCCAACGTTCAAAGCGAACACCAGTAATTGAATATTTCGAGACTTTCTCCGAAGCTTTGAGTCCGTTACTTTTTTCAGCAGTGCTGAGTCACTGGCGCTCCATTATAGTTCGAACTCGCTGATGGCGCAACATTCGACCCTTTGGCGCATGCTCGGATCCAGCGACTCGCTAGCGAATCGTTGGATTCGCAAACTATAACATTCGCCTGCGAAAGGAAAGAAAAGCTAACCGGGGGCGGAGCGCGTGCTGGTGACAGCCGCGGCAGGAGCTATGAAAGACGAGCCAGCACCATTGACACAGCGGAGTTCACAAAGAGGATTTTCTAGACAAAGTGTTCCTGTGACCAAACCGATGTCATTAGCGATGTAATGGGGTGAAAAGATGCACTAGCTCTAGCCAAGAGCATGTGAACTGTCAAAAAATAACATCTTGGAAATCCGTTAAAAAAGGAGTTGAACTCAATTTGGAGTGGGCATGTTGACTCTGCGCACAGTTAACCCATGTTGCCAGCCGAGGAGATCGTGCTTTGATGCGGGTCCTTACGCGATTTCTTGTAACTATCCCGCCTTCCGAAACTAACGCTGCGTCTTTTGATTAGTTTTACTTGCTCAAAGACAAAGGTTGGGCTTAGGCACGCTAGAAAAGTAACTCCCGTGCTTGGAGGTTGTATTTGGGTAGCTGCACAGATTGCAACGACTTCCCACCTCAAAAAAAAGCCCATTAAGGCCCCGGGGCCTTCGGTTTCAATCCAAGCCTCCCGGTCAATCCAGGACCGCCCACCTCCGGAAGAGGTGCGTGGCCGGCATAACGTGTGAAACAGCTAGGTTGATTGCCGCAACCGATAGAACGCCTAACATCTGAAGAAAATTTGTTTGTACGTGCCTTTTTCCCCAATTCAGCCTCCTTACTGCTAGTGGGAAAGTGGGTTTTGTTAACGGCGGAACGAGTTAGTCCAAACAACTGGTCCGACACGCCCCTTTTTTCGTTCTAGAGGGGATGAAAGGAAACTCTTGTTTGAAGGCTTCGTTGGGACTTTTCTTCGCTTTTTTTCTATTAGCAATCAGCTCGCCATCAACTACTTCATCATCGAGCGTTTGCGCCCATTTCGATTTGGGGTTGTTTTTCCAGAGGATGGTTCCACGATAAAAAGGAAAGTCGAAGAAGGGGAAAATTGCCTAGTGGGGAGACAGGCGGACCTCCTGAGGGTGCGGAATGACACACAATTAGCAGGAACGATTCGACCTCGTGATCTAGCATGGCTCACTTTTGATGCAGTTGGCGCGGTACGCCCACCGACTATCTAATCACTAGCCGCAGGTCTATACGCTCCGAGTGATTAGATAGCAAATACAGCACTACAGTTGATAGGGCATAACGGTGAAAGTCTATCAATGCGAAATTCAACGGGCAAGGAACGGGTCCCGTTTCTCGGGTTCTGGATCGTTTCTCATGGTTTTTGCTTCCTTTGGGTACCTCTCATCATCCTCAACCTAATTTGAAACGAGTTGCTTTTTCATCCGTAATTCTGCCTTTAAGCTCAGATCTCTTGCATTTCCAAAATTTTCCCATTAGTTTAAACATACGATTCATGCGAAGCGTTTCTTCTCCTGGACACATATGCCTGAAGACCATTGCTTTCAAGTGTTGCAGGTTTTCTCTATCCTCCAAAGAAGTCGTCGTAGGTGGGACAATAGGCGCTGTCGTTCTGCTCCTTTTCTGCGGTGTTGCCGCAATCTGCTGGAGATGTCGAGTGAGTATTATTCAATCATTCCAAAGCTTTTCGCTGATGTGATCGTCCAGTGTGGCGCATGAGACCACGTTGAACAACCACATCAGCAAATTATGGCTCCAGCAATCAGCGTAGCGTGAAATGGAAATAGTGCTCTGGCTTTTTGTACGGTATCGTCTTCATTGATAGAGCAGTAATGCAATTTATCGCCCTTTTTGGGATTGCGCAGCGCGTTGAACTTTTACTCAGAACAATGGTCGCACTTAAATCCAGGGTCAACCATCCATTGGACAAAGTCCAACGAGGAAGACGTGATTGGCCGAACGAAAAGGGGGGGGGGGTCGTATACGCAAAGGTTAACATCGCAACACTTAGGAAAGAGGGATAACTTTCGAGTGCTTCTTCGACTATTAACCATAAATGAGTACATGGCTCATCTCAGAACAGAAGTATCCATATTTGACTTTTGACGTACACAAATATGCTCCCAAGGAGAACTAATCTCTTCAAACTGGACCTAAGTTTGTAGAAGAGCGATCACTTGGGTAGACTGATTGCTAAAGGCTCACAGAAAAAAGTTTAAAAAATATTTGCATGACTGGGATTTCCCGTAAAGGGTTCGGTATCTGACATGAAGCACAAAGATTATGCGATCTCGTGGTATCATTACTCCCCGTAAAATTGCGATTGAAGAGAGCTGTGAATTTTTGAGTGTTGAAAAATCGTGTTTTCAAGGAAGTAGCTCCGAAAATTCATGAAAAAAGCGGTTCAACAAGACGATTTTTGAATGGGTCATTGTGGAGACTAGCTCAAGTATTCTTTAGAGAGCCTAACCTTGTGGTTTCTTCTAGATGAACAAAAACTGCAAAAAGTTGAATCTGAAGAAAGTTATACCATTTCAAAGCCAAAAAACCAGCCCTCTGACAAAAATCGGTTTGCGAGTTCCCCAAAACGGTCGTACAGGGCAATTTTTTGACTCCATCAGTTCTAAAAAAATCTAAGTATTCGGGGGGGGGGGTATTGAAAACAATGTGGTTCGTTGAGTTAAGGGGCGAAACGAACCACTTTATAATTTCTTATTATTCGTTGTAAGACTCTAACCCTCTGGTTTATTTCACTGGTACAAGAATTGCAGAAGGTTTGATCCTAATATAGCTATTGTCATTGAAAGCGAAAAAAACCCGGTTGTACACAAAAATGGTGCAACGGGGCGATTTTTTGAAGAAATGAAATATTACAAAGTTTGAGTATTTTTCAGAAAGAAACAATCTTTTCAAAATTTTCTTATCACTTCTAACGTTTTCTTATTTGAAGAAAATTACAACCTTTTGAATGAAGAAGTGCTCATTTCTGTGGATTCCAACTTCTCCTCCCCATAACCAGGAGAGTTCTGGAGTTAAAGTCGTATGAAGTAATACGCCGGCACACACAAATACCAAGTGTACAGTGCATAATAAGTGTTTG
>MU868570.1:55850-78596 GCA_036418205.1 Ostertagia ostertagi
GGGGTGGTTCGTATGGAGACTCGCTAAAAGGAGGGGGTCGTAAAATTTCCGAAATTGATCCAACGTGACGGTTGGCCCGAATCCACGCCAAATGGGTTGAATAAAGGCAGCTGTGGGCATAAAATATAAAGAAGTTCAGTATCTTCGAGGAGGCAAAACGTGACACTCTTGCGGGCGAAGAGGGCGCTTGAGACGGCCGTGCAAGAACCTTACCACTTCCTTTCACTCGTTGCCTCGTCCCTCTGCCCTCGCCATCGAACTCTGTAGGGAGGCTGACCAGAGCGTTCATCTTGAATCAGCGATGAGACTCGCTCAAGGAAATCAACAGTGTAAATAGGAATTCTGCTCCACTGGTTCTGAGCTTTTCCTAGCTTTTTTATTGAGCGCTGCCGTAGCCATTTCCACCTTCATTTTGGTCGGCAACATTTTTTCTGCTATCCGTCCCTGATAACGCATTTCACATTTGAAATGAAAGGCATAGAAAATCTGTAGGGTTTTCGTAGTGGGAACCAGTTGAAGCTTTTATTGGGTGTGGGACTGGGATTTGAATTGTGGGCTATGTGTACATACAATGGTCACGCTGATAAATTCCTCCCCAATAATTCTAAATTGCTGACACCAAACCATGTGGCTGGAATTCGTGTCAGATCCTTGAAAATTAAACCGAAATGAGTTCCATGGTGGAGGTGCTGAACTGAATTTTGACGGTGGGGCACTATACTATACCGAGGTTTCCTAGGGTACGTCCATCGAGCCAGTGAAACGCAAGAAAGGGGCGCGCCGAAACGCTCCTTACAAGGGCGACAAAGATGCACGTTTTCGGACGTACTGAAAGGAATTCAGCGGATCGACAATTTTCGAAACCTACCAAATCTCTTTAATTAATATGTATTTTTTGCCATTTTGATGCAGATTCTCGCCAGCTGTTGGCGACTGCTGTAAATCTGCCAGGCACCCGGTATTCGTCGATCTTCCCCATGTTCGTGTGATCCACATTTGCCATTGTCCTTTCCTTTCTTTAAAAAAAACTTTTAAAACTTTTTATTAGGCCGCCACACAAATTAGAAACACAAACCTTGCCACCACACGGCAGGATCACTAGACATGCTTGAGAGAAGTTCACTCAGAATAAAAGGATTGTGTTAAGCGAAAGGGAAGCTAGAGAAAGGGTACATTAGAGTAGAATCTCATTCTATAGTCACTATAAAACGGATAATGGCCTAGCAAAGCTGCACTGCTTATGCATGCGCAACCGATCAATCCATATGGGTTGGTAAGCTCATCACTACATGTTGCTGTTGTTCCAAAACAAACAATAATACAAACAGGCTATTTTCTCGCTTGAGCAACCCCGTTGAAATAGAGCTCTTCGAACAGTTTTTGGCATTTTCCTGATTGTTATATCTCTGAACAGTGTTGTGATCAGGTAACTGTGGACCACCACGAACTTGGTAAAACCTGAAACATACATAGCTAAAGGAGTCTTGTTAGTGAAAATCATGATTCTAATATGTCACCCACTCCTACCCGCCCAACCGCTTTACTCTCATCAAAAATTGTAAGCTCCGTTTTTTGTCGAATTCCTATACAGTCACCAGGCAGCAATTCCTGAGTGAATTCTGATCCGTTCAACATTTTTTTGTAACCTGTTTTGATTGTTTGATGTTTCGTTCTGGATTGTTTGTGATAAATTTGTTGTTCTATGTTATTTGTTCTGTTTCATCGAGATTGGCTATGATATCGATATGGTGTACATCTGAAAACCAGCAAAAGACCCCAACGATTGAAATCAAATGCATGGCGCATCCCGGGGATCCACTGGTCCCCCAGTTCGCTACCGAAGGGAAGAATTCCGCTCAAGGTAACCAGGCCTTTCGTTCTTCGATTGAACGCACAGGTCGCGATCGGATACCTGGAGAAATTCTTACTTTAGAGGAATCCTTCTCGAAAAAATCGTGGCTCTATCTCACGTATAAATCAATGACTTGAGACCCATCGCTCGCGATAAGAAGGACAAGAACAAGTAACAATTCAAGAAACCGGATCGACTCTTGCGGGTTCAAACTCCCGCCGGACATCTGTCACAAGGGGTGGCGGCGGGAACAGTCCACTTGCTTCACGGGTGCCGTCACTAGTAACTCTTTCTGACCATTTAAAGGAAGCGATTACGATAGATCTCAAAGGGGTTCAGAGGGGACGTGGGGGTCTCAATAGTACGCCAATGGCGAAAAAAGCAAAGAAATCCGTCAAAAATAAGCAAAATAGTACCCCTTTGATTGCCCTTTCATTTTCGACCATGGATGAGCGGCGACAAAGAAAGACGTTGTTCGGACGTGTTAACCCCGATAGCCGCCATCATGCCAACAAGCATAGTGTTTTGATTGATAAGGCAATACGTGGGCAAGTTGGAAGATACAGCCGCTAGAAGGGAAATGATCATCCAAAATGAAAAGCCAACAGCAAACAGTCCATCCAGATCATCAACAAAACTAGTGGGCGTCACGTCACTGGGGGCGGGGCGTCACGCGGGTCCTGCTCAGCAACCACAGCACCTTTCGCCGTGGGAGGGCCACACATCGCTTCCTTGGCAGCCAAGTAATTGCTCCGTGTGGCGCAGGTTCTCCCCCGATGCGAAAATTCCTTATCGTAATCGCTTCCTTTAAGCTACTTCACTAACATTTCACACTTCTGCTGCGCCATATCCCATTTATGGTTTTGATTTGATTCTCCGAAATCAAACGCTTTCATTGGATTTTTTCAATGCTTGACCATACGAGACCGCCCCAAGGCGCCTCTTTCCCGCTCCGCCTTTGACGCCACCCAGCCTACCATCAATCGACTATAGAGTGTGGCTTCCGTAAGATCTTGCTGTTCGGAAACTGAATCTTGGGAAAACTTGAAACTTTTGTCACTAACTGACATACTCATGTTGGGAAAGTATGCAAGAATGTACTGAGAAGGATTCCTCTGAGCGTATTTCTGCGAATCGAGTAGTTTTTGAAGAAAGGCGTTCCTTCGTGTGTTGTTCTTTTGTAAGTGCTCTTTCTATTGGTTTTGTGGAAGTGTAGAAGTTGTTCTTTTTCGTCTTGCCAATTCGACTCCGCTCGCTATCGCGCGCATGTCAGCGTAGGCTTATGTGAAATTGAGTATGGCCTGGGCTATTGTACTTGAGTTACGTACTGCTTTCAATTGAGTTGACTGGTGGTATTGAGAAAAGCAGATGATAAAGCAGCAATTTCTCTCACTTTGAGCCGTATGCTGTTCTCCCCGAAGGGGTTAGAGGACGAAAATTCTCTCTTAATTTTTTTCTATCTTTCCAAATGGGATAACCCTGACAAAAGGCCTACAAACATGCATTGAAAATGAAAAAACTACATCGCTCAAAGCAAATAAATTTAAAGGCACAACCCAGGCAGAGGTCGTGTGAACGCTTCCTTCGGTCTGTAGTATAGACCCCTAGAGGACAATCACAAATGTGGCGTTCCCGTGCACGGAAACCAACCGACAAGAGCGCTTGGGCCTTGCAAAGTAAGCTGCTGAAGCTGCAGATTTTTTCTCTTATCAGGCTGTTGTCTGGCGCTCTCTCATCTGTAGCGCTCTCTCGCCTCATACTCTCCTCTCCGCGCTTAGTCTCTCATTCCCTTAGCACAGCCGATTAGGAAGGTGAGTGAGCCCTTAACCTAGCGTTTTCGACGGATTCTTTTCCTTTTCTTTACTGCCGGCCCACTTCGCACCAATACATTCGCATTCGTGTACAAGAGCCACACCAATGTGATCCTGGGGCATGCCTTTAAAGAAAACTCTGCGTCCACAAGCTTCGGGGAGGGATAGCATACGACCCTTCATCAATACCCAATGAACATCTATCATTTTTCAAGAACTTACAAAATCTAGCAGCCGAATGACCTTTGGATAACTAATACAATTACTTGGGCTGCTTATTATCAGCCCTCGGCGTAAACATCTACCATGCTTGGATACTGGGATGTTTAGCGGTCGAATAACTTCTTTGCCGGTGATGAGATAGAAATACCAATACTTATCGTATTTCCACAGACACCGACCATTTAATAAGCTCGGGCAGATTAGCGGTCGAATGGACAGCAACGATATCGCGAAGAAATGAGATTAATAAAATCAATGAAATTAATAAATTAAAGCAACAATTCAGGAACGAATTCGCGGGTAAAACCACCAATAATGAAGTTGCAGGTGAGAAGTTGGTCAATGGAGAAAGAAAAAGTAGAAAAAAACGTCGGGCAGGGGCTTAGACAGGGACTCCCCCTGCCGTTTAGGGAGACGTGTGTTGGACGAGTTGTCCGAACCTGCCCGCAGTAAATGCGCCCCAATTGCAACTGCTGGAATGCCAGTAATTGCGATTGGGGCGTAATAATGAAATAGTGAAAAAGGACCGAGTTCAAATACTCCCTGTAACCCCAAAACACACGAATGCCGCCGCAGCCAATCACGGCCGGCAAGGGGGCGGTCCTGGGGAATTTCCAAGCCCACCCATTTTGAGGAGCTTTCCACCCTTTTTTTGAGTTTCTGAGGTGAAGTTCGTTTAATTATTTCCACTGCATATGTTCTTCACTAGGGCTCGTGTATCCCTCAGTAGTAGTGGCATTGAAAGTTTTCAGACCCTGCCTGAACTGTTGCTTTAATGACCTTGAATAGAACTCTTCGGGCCGTAAGAAACTGTTGGTTATGGACTGAGTCAGAAATAAAGGCAGTTTTTCTCAGACTCAAAGGCAAAGTTCGGGCTCAGACCCACCTAAGAAGCCCTTACCATGGCTAGAAGTGCTGGGTACGCAAGTGCAAAGGTAGCGCCACCTTTCTACATCGAAACGCGTCACTAGGACCCTAGGCGCCATGGACTTCTAACAGACTCCACCAAACTTAACATGGTCCGCCCACCGTTCGATATCTTGTCTGCGTCGCTGCGTTGATCTGCTATGCTCTCTCTTCTCGGACTTCTCTACCACTCTCCGCGCTCACATTATCTCTCATCTCCCTGCCTGTCTTTTGAACTTCTCCACAGCATGGAGCAAAATGCTCGTATTTCCTGTGTATTTCAGGATTTTCTTTCCTTTTTTCTCCACTGGCGGTCCACCTCCACCCCTACTTTCACAAGTGGAATCACCCCATCAATTTAATCCTGATTCTTGCCTTTGACGGGCAGATTAGCGGTCGAATGGATCACGGCGGCATGGATGTTTTCTTGTCGCACATGTCAATTTGAAAACTTTTATACGAATATCTGCCTTCCAACGCTTCTTATCAGCCTCTGTCTGCTGCTTTCAATTTCCGGTCCACATCAAATATGCTCCCGTCGCACCCCTATGTCATATCTGCAAAACAACGCCTCAATGGTGCTGGGGCGTACGCCATGAATTTCGCGAGTTTGCGTCCTAACGCCCCTTATGGGATCTGATCAGGTTTATCACCTCCTGTCCCCCATCCAAATATGTTTCGGTCTAACCCATACATCATATCATGGAATCAAGTCATGATTGCTGTGACCCGGAGCTATGAATTTCCGTCACACACACACACACACACACACACACACACACACACACACACACACACACACACACACACACACACACACACACACACACACACACACACACACACACACACACACACACACACACCACACACACACACACACACACACACACACACACACACACACACACACACACACACACACACACACACACACACACACACCACACACACACACACACACACACACACACACACACACACCACACACACACACACACACACACACACACAAACACACACACACACCACACACACACACACACACACACACACACACACACACACACACACACACACACACACACACACACACACACACACACACACACACACACACACACACACACACACACACACACACACACACACACACACACACACACACACACACACACACACACACACACACACACACACACACACACACACACACACACACACACACACACACACACACCACACACACACACACACACACACACACACACACACACACACACACACACACACACACACACACACCACACACACACACACACCACAACACACACACACACACACACACACACACACACAACACAAACACAACACACAGTGCGACATTCGAAGGCAGAAGGAGCACTCTAACACATGAGGTTAATAACCTAGAAGCAGAATCAACGTCACAGAGCGGTAATCAGAGCGACAGGGGGGGGGGCACATCAAATGATTGCCGTTGATTGGGATATGTAAGCGCTTGACCAAATATTGTGTCCAACCAACTGAGGCTGGATTAATTTACAGATAATTACGCACCCTGTACCGAACTAAAAAAAATTAGAGGCGGAATTTACGATGAAAAGGCAGCTCATTGGAATGAAGGTAGAAGGTGATTTTTGATGCAAGAAAGAAGAAAAAATCATGAGAAACGGCCCAAAACACGAGAAATGTCAGTCTCAGTCTTCACCTCTTCATCTTGAAACGATGCGACTCTTATCGACGCTGCTCTCTTCGACGCTAACGTTTTCGCTGCTAAACGGCTAGAGTCAGACAGCGAGAGGATGGTGGCGCTGCGGCGCGAGCAGCGCAAGTATAGCCCTACTAGGTCGCTGGGACATCGTCTTCAGTGCGAAACGTGCTCGTCCTACACCCTCAAGCGACACGCAGCCCTTCGTTCGACTAGATAATTACCCTCCTTCTACGTCCAAGCTTATCGTGAAATCTTTCTTCTATGGTGTTATGAGGAGAGAGGGGTAAAAGGTAGTGCAATGGTACGTGCGCTCGCATACTGTGTGCAAAAACTACGGATCGAATTTAGCTCATCTATGTAACTAGGCCTTCATATCTCTTATGAATCGATTCACACCTAACTTACCTGGGCTTTGAAATGCACATCTGCAGATCCCCGCAATTCTTTATACGGACCGGAGCAATTAATTTCGCACCTACTTTTATTATATGAATCAACTAGGTTTGTTATAGATCCGTATCGGCTTTCGGCCTCGAAAATGCGCAATGTTTTAGCCCGGTGGACTTGTCCTTGTGGCTTAGTAGCACCGCTTTCCTCTTCTGTTCCGGTAATGCAATCACTCCAACCATTCTTTGCGGCATGGTATGAGCCGCAGCAAGAAATTGAAATGCATGGCGCATACTGGTTATATTGGTACTAGCTTCAAGCTTTTGGCTTTCTTTTGTCTGAAACTCTGAACCAATGGCCATGGCAATGCGTGTGCTTCTCAGGCTTATTATTTTTATTTTATTGTGTTTGAAACGTTACATGAAGAACATCCCTACTATTCTTACTATACAGGGGGGAGGGGGCAAAAAAAAAAGACATTTTGCCTATGTCGGACTTCGGCCCTTTTTTCTTCGCAGAGATTGTTCCTCAGCAGAGTATTCCCTAAGTGTCCCTCTATAAGTGACGCAGGCCCTCCTTCACTGCCCTCACCGTCTTCAGAATATGACGTCATCTGTCACCGTCGTCAAGCTCAAGGAGGCCTACCGTAACTGCTTCAGCCTGAAGCTCTTACGCAATTTCGTGAATCGATTCAATGTTGGATAGTTTTCTAGAGGCATTAGCTCCACTATGCAAATCCCCTCGAACTAGCTTTCCAGTAAAGGTCGTTATGGTACACGATCCTTCGAAGACCCCATTGAGCTCGACCAGTGCACCATGTTTCCAGGGCAAATTCTTCTGATGCCGTCCACGTAGGTGGCCACTATGAAGATTTTCTTATACAGTGCGTTTCATAATTATAAGGTCACCCTAAAATTTGCATTTCCGGAACCAGCAGCAGACTGGTAATTTTTCTAGTATCACCAGCTGATTCCTCACTATGAATAACCCCTGTATCGCAATTTTGGCGGGAGCAGCTTTTCTTCGAACTTTTTTATAATTATTTTTCGATTTTTGCACCGTTTCATAATATAAGGTCACCCTGAAAAAAAGAACAATTACAATAACCTAAGACTAATGGGAGATAAAAAAGACATAATAATCTATGGTTCTACCTTTATCAAGGCCAACACCGATTAGCCTCCGTGGCCTACTGGATTCCAAGGCAGGTGACCATTTATTAGATCGGTCCATAATTTTTGAGAACCTTTGGTGTTTTTCGATTCAATTACTTATCTTATTTCTCTGATGTACTTATTCAGCATAGTATACATCACCATTATTACCAACATATAACCAATGCGAGGGTGGGTATTCAGTGTCTCTCTTGTAGAATTTCATAGAGTTCTGATCGAAGAAATATTGGATGTCGATTTTGACTTTATGGTGATTCAAGTGAGATTTCTTCTCCAGAAGGTGATTGAGAGAGGAGAGCGGATAGTCGTTCGTTGACGCAGGATTAGTGCTACAAGGCGGAGCTAAAAGAACTGACCGCCCGAGAGTCTCCAATTTTTTAGGAATTTTCTTAGCAAGGCGGGCTCGAACGACCTCAGAAAAAAATAGATTTTGTCTTCCTTTGCTTTCAAGTTGAAGGCGTTGCCATCAAGCTGTCAACGATTCTTCCCATCACTGACACTGGTATTAGTTGATGCCGGTCTTCAGCGCAAAGGCCCTCCCGTATTGCGCCAACGACTCAGGAAGTTCGAATTCAGAGGGAGTTGGGTTTGTACTGTCAGAACTCCCGAATCGTTTGAGCAAATCTACTGCGGCTCGTGGATTTGTTAGCACATTGCACCCAGTCCACATCACCAATGAGTATTATAGATGGTCATCCGAAGGAACTATAGGAAACCAACAGGAACTTGATGATGTCAGATTGGGTTGAGAACTGATTCGGGACTACAATTTTCCTTCGATCCAGCCTCTACAAATGAAAGTCCACAAAGAGAGGCACTGAATACCCACCCTCGCATTGGCGTGATATTTGTAATAATAATGATGTATACTATGCTGGATAAGTAGATCAGAGAAATAAGATAAGTAATAAATCGAAAACACCAAAGGTTCTCAAAAATTGTGGACCGACCTAATACTTTCGTGCTCTGCACGGATACTTTTCTGATCTATTTTGAAGTTCCTAACTGGCGTTTATCCGCATAATTCTTCATGAAGAAGAGGCCCCTTAGATATACCGCCAAAATACGACTAGAACGTAGGAATAATCTGTTTAGTATCATCAGAATTTTTTGAAAGAATGCTATCTTCTGGTATGAATGGCCTGACATGGGTACCATGCTGTTACCTGATGACTACGTAGGCAGCCGACTTGTTGTTTTACAAGTGGAGGTTAAATGTCCTCAGCGAGGACCTTTTTCTATATCCGCTAGGATTCAAGTTGGCGAGTTTATCATAAGCCGAATTTTTGTATCACCTAAATCGCGGAACATCGTTACCAAAGGCACCCACAGGCCAAGACCCTCACCTTTGACGTTTCCTTGACTAAAATTGCAAGAAATAAAATTGCCACCTTCGCAAGTCACTGCAAAGGTGTTTATAGCTGCAGGATCTGTCTTTTTGAAGCAGTTTTGTACGAAAATACCCACCCTTACTGAAGTTGTCTTTCTTTGTGTGATGGCGCCGATGGTGGCGCCATGTTCAACTTGGTCAATCTCTCACTAAAAATCGAAATGTTTATTTCTCTAAGAACACGTCCGCGAGTTTTAAAGGTGTTTGTTTGTGCCCCCCTCCCTTGTAGAGTGTGCCACTTCCTGGGCCATCATTTTGTCGCATTAATTATTTTATTATTTATGTATTTATTTTATTTAGCTATAAGTTTGCAAATCAGGCGCGCATTGATTTAAATAATAGACTTGAACAAAGCATAAAAAGTAGTAAAAAAGCGTATGCTTACATGAGCATGAGTGATTCACACATTAAAGACATGCCACTTTGCAATTGACTATTTAAGGACCCTGCAAGCCCCCTGTTGGTGGGTTTTAAGGGGGGGGGGGGGGAAAAGAATTGGGCCCCCTTCAGAAAAGGCCGCCGGAGAACCCTGTTTTGGGAAAAAAATAACCGGAAGGGAAAAGAGCCCAAGTTTGGGCCCCACCCGCCCAACGACTGCCAAGTTCCGTTAGCCCCGGCGAAGACATGTGATTCCCCGGCAATAAAAGCCAACCTTCAGGGTAAAGGTTCCGGGCCCAACCCGTGTCTGGAGGTCCCCATGCCCCGCCGACACCAGCATCATAGGAGAGAACGAATGGGTTTTTTGCTTTCAGGGACCCAATGAAAAGGTTGACACCGCCCCCTTGTATTTCCGATACACAAAATGTATGATGGAAAAGAAATCTGGAAATGAAATGAAAAGTAAATCCGAATCGGTAAATTGTCACAACCACGAAAAAATCGTGAAGAGTAAACTAATAAAAAAAATGAATAGAATTGAACCGGTTCCCCCGAACAGAATATGGTTCCAAGACAGTGCAATCGCATGAGAGGGTAGGGGAATCGTGGGTGCGGCTGAAATATGACAACATTTATCGTTTTCGCTGCGAGGGTTTTCTGATCAGAACAATCACACTCACAAATGCTCTCTAAGAACAATGACAATGCAATGCTTACCTGACAATGTTGCTGCGTCTTTTCACTGCTCTCCAGTTCACATTTTTTAAGCAATAATAACATGTAAACCCTTACGCGCGAGCTTACTTTCAAAGCAGAACATACTGTTAGATAAGTCTCTCATAATTCATGCCTTTTAACCATTTATAGAAAACCATTTGTGGAGTAGTTTAAGACGCTTGTGTAGCATATTTGAGGAAATAGCGAATAGCTCTTCAATTTCCTTAGTAGTCTATATAAAGCGCTAACTTTGTGTGTCGGTATGTATGTATGTATGTATGTATGTATGTATGTATGTATGTATGTATGTATGTATGTATGTATGTATGTATGTATGTATGTATGTATGTATGTATGTATGTATGTATGTATGTATGTATGTATGTATGTATGTATGTATGTATGTATGTATGTATGTATGTATGTATGTATGTATGTATGTATGTATGTATGTATGTATGTATGTATGTATGTATGTATGTATGTAATGGATCTATGTATGTATGTACGTATGTATATGTATCGTAAGGTACGTAATGTAATGTAATGGTGATGTATGTATGTTAGGTACCGAGTTTTTGGCTGCACGCATTCGCGTGCATGAGACGGGGCTGCAGCGGTAAAATCGGGGCCCATCAGTATTTTTGTCTTGATTTTAGCTTTCTGCTCGGTACATCTTACTTACGCCGCAAACTCCGCCCACATCCGGGTGTGCCACGCCCAGCGTTCACATTCAACCTCTACTCCTACTTTCACCTCTGGCGTATTTTTTTCAGGTCTCTAAGTCATCTCGGAGCCGAATTATGAGGTCTTGTAAATGGCGTTATGAGTCACGAATTTCTGAGGCAGACCCCGCCCACTTTGGTGCATGCTTAGCCCAACAATGGCATTCAACCCTACTCCATACCTCAATACTTATGCACATTTTCCCCGGTCGCCGGAACTTCTAGGAACCGAGTTATGAGAGCGGTGGCAAACTCCGCCCACATCCGGGTGTGCCACGCCCAGCGTTCACATTCAACCTCTACTCCTACTTTCACCTCTGGCGTATTTTTTTCAGGTCTCTAAGTCATCTCGGAGCCGAATTATGAGGTCTTGTAAATGGCGTTATGAGTCACGAATTTCTGAGGCAGACCCCGCCCACTTTGGTGCATGGTTAGCCCAACAATGGCATTCAACCCTACTCCATACCTCAATACTTATGCACATTTTCCCCGGTCGCCGGAACTTCTAGGAACCGAGTTATGAGAGCGGTGGCAAACTCCGCCCACATCCGGGTGTGCCACGCCCAGCGTTCACATTCAACCTCTACTCCTACTTTCACCTCTGGCGTATTTTTTTCAGGTCTCTAAGTCGTCTCGGAGCAGAATTATGAGGTCTTGTAGGGGACGAAATCGAGCTACGTATCTTTGTGGCAAACCCCGCCCACTTTGGTGCGTGGGTCGCCCACTGATATCAGTCGGCTATCATCTCTTCCCCAACCTTTTTCTACTTTTCTCCCATCTCTGGAACTTATTGGAACCGAGTTATGAAGTACCGTGGCAAACCCCGCCCACTTTGGTGCATGCTCCGCCCGCCAACAACGGTTGACCCCTTTCCCTCTGCCAACCCTTATACGCTTTTTTCCCGGACTCCGGGACTCCTAGGAACCGAGTTATAAGCCTAATTGCAAACTCCGCCCACTTTGATGTAAGCCACGCCCATCCCTGACATTTAGCTTCCCCTCCCCTCCTGACCTCTATCCGTTGTTTTCCGGTCTCTAAGTCATCTCGGAGCCGATTTATGAGCTCTTGTAGAAAACGCTGTCCGCTTCACGACACGCTCCGCCCATTGTGGGCGGGCCTCCGTTCACATCATGCGTGGTGGAAATACCTTAGGCATTGCTCCCCTGCACTAATTTCGTTTCTGGTCTGTAGGCTTCCTCTTAACCGAGTTATGAATATTTTCACTGAGCACCCATTTTCTAGAGAACGCCCCGCCACCGAGGGTGGGTCTCCTCAGTTCAATCTGGCTTACCAACCCACACCTATGCCCACTTTTGTCCCGGTCTCGAGGCTGTTTTGTGACTGAATTTGAAATCATGGTCCTCAGTACCACTCATTTCGACGCACGCCACGCCCACACTGTGGCGGGGCTCCGCTTAGGTAATGTATGTTTTTTACTTCTCGAGATATGGTACACCCATCCCAAACTTGACCTGGACCCAGTAGGTTGTTGTTCGCTTAATACCGAATTTCGTGACAGACGGACAGACAGACATAGCGCATTATATATAGTAGGGATATATGTATGTATGTATGTATGTATGTATGTATGTATGTATGTATGTATGTATGTATGTATGTATGTATGTATGTATGTATGTATGTATGTATGTATGTATGTATGTATGTATGTATGTATGTATGTATGTATGTATGTATGTATGTATGTATGTGTGTCCGTCGCAAATGAATTGAATGAGTGATAACAGGGTGAATAACGGTCGAGGAAATCCTCGACCATAGCTCTCTACCATGCGAGAGTAGTGCCGAGAGTGAACATCCGCGCGGAGGCACAGACGGCACGGCATGGCGAGTGTGAATGTCCGCGCGAGAGATCGTGTCTGATCGGGCAGAGAATCCTCGACGTGCCGTTGAGGAATCCTCAAGCGATATTCACCCTGGTGAGAAGGAAGCTCATGGGATAAACAAACCGCTAACAGAATCATGTAGCTCACAGGACTTTAGCTATTAGTGTTTTGCAATGGCATGATTGTGATAACACCCCAACGGCTACATAAACACCTACTGAGGTCACTTCCAGTTATTTCACATGGTGCTGCGGTGGCAGCTGAAGGTGAGTGGAAGGAGAGGAGAGGGGGGTGAAGTGTTCGAGGAGGGTAGGCGGGAAACCACCCCCCAACAGGCCTAGGATGCAATTAGCTTTCGTAAGGTGATTTTAGGCCGTAAAGCGTACGCTGTGAAAGAAGGTCCCGGCGGTTGGCGGGGGACCAACCTGGTCTATGAATAAAGCAAGGGAATTTCCGAACTGCTTTGGAAAGACTCACGAATTGCGCCGAGCACCATGAAATGCATAAACTTTACCTTTTCTTCAAAAGGCGAGTACGAAACATTCCATAAATTTAGCTACTGGGTGTGTTTGTAACAAACATTCAATTTCACAGGCAGGTTGGTTGTTTCTGATAATGTAGTATTCATTTTCACAGGGTGACCTTATAATTATGAAACGGTGCAAAAACCGAAAAATAATTATAAAAAAGTTAGAAGAAAAGCTGCTCCCGCCAAAATTGCGATACAGGGGTTTTTCATAGTGAGGAATCAGCTGGTAATACTAGAAAAATCACCAGTCTGCTGCTTGTTCCGGAAATGCAAATTTTAGGGTGACCTTATAATTATGAAACGCATTGTAGAATGAAATGCGCTCTTCAATAATAAGTTCGGACCATTCAGGTCTGATTGAGCAAAGTGTGCTTAAATCCATCTGAAAGTGGAGGCAAAATGTTTTTTTTATTGCCCCCCCTACCCCTCCAGTATATAAAACGCCCTATGTCTGTCTGTTTGTGTGTCCATAGTCAAAAGCTATCGGGCCGACGAAGTGGTCCCATTTAGGGTGTTCTTGACAAACTTCCCTGCTTTTTTTCACCACTAGTGCACTATTTAACACTCCCTTCGACTCTAAACCTACCCAGGATTATCGTGATCACTGCCCCTTGAAGGCAGCTCTGGCCTATATTGGAGAAGAGATGGACAGCCATCAGTGGCTGCTTTGTTTCCATGTGAAGGACGCATTCATGGCGTATTCTAACGCGCTTTATAGCCAACGCTCAGCCCTGAAAACACAACTCTTACCTGCTATTCGCTCAGACATGTTGAATTTTTTTAGTCAATATCGTCAGCCCTGATAGAGGAGATTAATACAGTTCATGGTGGCTATCAGGTCAGGAGGGGGAGGGGGCGGGGCGAGGGAAGGAAAAAATCAGCTGTTAAAAAAATGAAATGCTGAAAAAAAGAAAACTGCACAGTTTTCAGATATCAGTTTCAATTTACTCCTCAGAACTGTAGTCATTTTCTCCTGTTCGAGATTGGTCTATAAGAATTTCCCATCCGGTGCCCAGAAATTGGCGTATCTGTCCAGGAGTGAGGCAATGGTGGAGGGTGCCCCGCTCGCTGTTCGTGTGGTGCCATGACCGGCCAAATCACACACATACACACACCATCGGAGGTTTTGTGCGAACAAAGCAGGAGGTCAGGGTTGTGAAAGGTCGTCGCGGCGATAGCGTAGCGCAGATGGAGTGTGGGATGAGGCCGGCTGGACGATGGAGCACTAAAGCATGGGAGGCACCAGGGTGCCGCCCACACGAGAGTACGTCGCCGTGAACGGAGTGCGCCGACGTCGCCGTCGACGCGACCACCAGGCGCAGGCCAGCACGGGCTGCTGCCGACGTCGAGCTGCTGAAGAACATCTAGATCAGCTGACAACGTGGACAGCTGATCAATATTCTACAGTGTTTTTTTCGATATTTTTCCTTTTCAGGCTTATTTCTGACCGTTTTCGTCGTTCCTTTTCGTGATTTTCTCCCAGTTCTGCGCTTTTTGCTGAATATTTTTCCATCTTATAAAGGATTTTTCTCACTAATGGGCCATTTCCGGCTCGATGGACTCAGATTTTTTGTCGTTGCTTCCCTGAGAAACACTGAAATCGCTGCTCTCAAGGATTTTGGACACCCTGAATTTGTAAATATATTTTTTACCCTCTTACCACTCGATTGGCTATTCGCATAAAATTCGTGGCCTAGTGGATCTGAAGCCACCCACGCCAAATATCAACTTCCCATAAAGAAGTGAACTTCCCTTGTCAGCTCTAGACCCTCCTTCCCCTCCTTTGATAAAAGGAATTTCTTTTCCTAAAAAAATTACTTGGCTTTTTCACTCCTTCTCACAATAGCCTCATCCTTTGAGGGTATTTATGATTTCTTCATTTCTCCATGATTCATTTCATAGATCACGAATTTCCGCCTGAATTCGAATCTCGATCTCCGGGTTTTAGAGCGCTTACCTTGTCCTTAATTGGTGTCATGGAGAGATTACGCAACATAGACCAATCGTGCGACGAAAGATTTTCGCTGACCTCCATGCCTATACGAAATCGAAATATTCCATGAACAATATTTTTTCAACATTTTTCCCGTCCCTCCCCCTGCCCCTCGAGCATCGATATCTTCTGCCAAGGGGCTATTTTTTCAAACAATTTTGAAGCATCTCGATTGGTTATTTATAGCAGTTTAATAGTATCCATATGGGTAACCCTTCCAATGAAGTATTACCCCGGGTGTATTCTCTAATTGATTGGCAACTTAGTAGTCCTTATTTCCATAACACTTACAGATGGTATAGTGGACAGAGGCGCCGCTCACCCCTTTACCAACCAAAAAAATCGATTCGATCGATTCCCTGCGACCAACAGGCATTTCACTGTTCCGACAATCTCTGGAAGAATTTTTAGAATCGGCTATCTTGAATACTTAGCAACTGAAGTAATGAATTGTAAAGGAAGAATAAAATGTTTTAATTACAAGTTTACAATTCTGAATGGAAGTCGAATGCGTGGCGCATTCCATCATTGAACACATCGCCTCTTTCCTCGTTCTTACACCAGCCAATTCGGATTTTGGTATCGATCGACCATGAAGAGAAATGTGGGCCTATAAGTTGCTCGTGTAACCCTTTTGTCATTCTTCTCGCCAGCACAGTAGGTCCTGAAAAACGTGGGCTTTCGTTAGCGCGCTCCCCAAGCGAACTTCCGTGCTTGGCAAATGCTAGATCGAAAACAGAAGGGCTTTTCTGAGGATTTGAGGAGGGATAGAAAAACGCTACCGAATTCATATATTGGATTTCAACTTCATCCTCAAAAGTTACCGCCTAGAATTCTTTTGGTGCTGTTTCTCTTAGCTCGTACTGCAATTGCCCCTTAGACTAACCCAAATACATCTGATCCAAATCTTTTAACCTGAGTTGGCCTCATATTGCCACGAGGTAGAGACATTAGGTCCTGCTTTTGGGGTTTATTGGTGAAAAACCCACAGTAATACACAACTCACGTTGTCTTCGACGGATTAAGTGACTAACTCTACCACAGTCCGCCCTAAAAATCCCTGGTGTACCCATTTGTGTGGCACATTCGCGTCACGATGATGAGAACCTAATGTCACGCTATATTGCCCGAACGCCAACTCGAGAATTGGCACATCAAGTGGCACATTTGTCATGCAGCTCCTTCGGTCTCTTCGAATAACCTTCCAGAATGCCGCTGCTGAATTGGTGTGATCGATCGATACGTATGTAAAGCCCACCAGTCAATCAGCTCTTGTTTCGAGATTCAAGAAGGAATAGGGCTCCACATTGCTGACGTGTTCTTGGATGCGCCATGCTGTCGACTTTCACTCGCACTTTTTAGATGATTCTTGGGGCGGTCGGTGGGGCGTCCAAGTATCTTACGAGATTTCACTCACCTTCAATCCATGATATTGTTATTTTACATTTGTTACTCTCTGTTTCCGAGAACCAAGTGCGCGTCGAGTGCAGACACACACACAAGTGACGACGGCCTCCAAGTAAATCTGGTAGCTAGTGGTTCATAGTGATAGCTGATAGTTGGGTTGTAATTAGTGACAACTGATAGAATACAACTGCAACAGGCTAATCATTTCATTGGCAGAAAACATTTACATTTTGTGGAGGCCGTCGTCACTTGTGGTGTATGGTCTGCACTCGAGACGCACCTGATTTTTGGGAACAGTGGGTATTTTCTTGAGCATGTTTGATAAATAGAGTTACCTCAAAGAGAGTGACCGGCTATGACTGTGGTGACTAGCTTAGGCCATTGAATCCTACGGGGGTGTGTCGCCTCACCCCACTGAGCTGCCGGACGTTGTTTGAAAAGAAGCAAGAAAAAAGGGAAAACAGAGAAATTGTCGTCATGACCCGGAATTCGAACTCAATAGTCCTCCTTCCCACTCGACCCGCTGTTCTTCTTCCTGACATAGATTTTGCCCTTCGTGTTACCCCAAGCATAATTTCCTCGTTAATTTCTTCTCTTCCACCTTCCCAACTTCTTCCTTTTCCATCCATCTCCGAACGCTTTTTTTCGCGATCACCTAGAAATTGTTCTCATTTTGCGTATTGTCAACGCAACGCGTTTATCGACGCAAATTACAGGAAAAACAGATGACGTGATGTTGCGATTATTGATTTCCGTGCTAATTGTCGCGATTTCGCGCGCCGAACTCGACTGTGACGCGATCGATAAAGCATTTCGTGTTGCTACCGATACCAATGAGACGGTAACTTCTCAGAAACTATTATTTTTCAAAACAAACAACATTTTTCCAAACATCGCACGGCATAGTGTGATTTGCCACAAAATTTGCTTGGAAAATTTTATTTGCAAAAAATGGTTTTTTTTTCAGGAAGCTTGTAAATGTTTCCACAAAGGATTTGATGCCACCATTGATGGAATAACAATTGGGTTTGTATTTCCTACAACTTCTAGACTTTGAATTATTTAATGAAATTTCTGAACGCAAGTAAAAATGAGCAGGTCCTAACAACGGCCTACCCTCTCGTAAAACTCGGGTACCCGACAGGAGGCCCGTCGCGCGGCAAGAAGGCAGAGTCGCGGACGAGTTGCAGCGCGTGATGTGCGATGTAGGACGTGCAATGGACATTCTATTTAACTTGACGCGAAATCACTACAGTGCGCTGCGACTCGTCCGCTGACTCTGCCTTCTTGCCGCGCGACGGGCCTCCTGTCGGGTACCCCATAAAACTCTCTTTCAGTGCCAAACTGTAGCCAGAGCGCCCCAGATTGGGCGGAGCAGGGTCTAGTCTTCCAAACCCATTTGTCAGGACTCAACCAGCTTACCAAGCGTTATATAGATTAGAGCGTGCTGCGTACAAAGGGATCCAATACTACTAGATCAGATATACGGTGTGGTTAGTCAGGTTGGAGGTTGCTGCATAAAGGCGCATCGCAATCGCATAGCTCGTAAGATCAATTCAGCCCAGGTTCAGTCGTTGCGCTAAGCAATTTTGGGACACCATAAGGGTTGTTCTATGGCAGTCCTTTCTGCAATCAACCAACCACCAACCTTTCACTCTCAAAATTCTCCTCGTTCTTTTTCAGAAATGTGGCGCCCATTCCATCACACACGACTTATTCCTAGCTGAGATTGCCCAAGGGATGACTGAAATTTGTCCTCCCTCCTCCCCCTCCACTCCAAGCCAATAAAACTTTCCATTTTCTCGGAATCGGTTGAATGGTACCAAATGTGCTTGGCACATACCTATGAGACCAGTTCAGGTGTAGTTCTTTCACCGATCGATATGCATTCGAAGTATGCATTAGGAACGATGACCCGACCGCCTATTCGTACTCCCTTTCAAAAAATGAGAAGAGCGTCGGGTGCAGACCATACACCACAAGTGACGACGGCCTCCACAAAATGTAAATGTTTTCTGCCAATGAAATGATTAGCCTGTTGCAGTTGTATTCTATCAGTTGTCACTAATTACAACTATCATTTACCAAAAATCAGCTATCACTATGAACCACTACTAACCAGATTTACTTGGAGGCCGTCGTCACTTGTGGTGTGTGGTCTGCACCCGACGCTCTTCTCGTTTTTTGAATCGAGAGTACATTTTCCCAAGGCCGCTCAACGCCTCAAATGGACCATGGCTTGTGTAACTACGGGCAGTTCTGGCCTCAGGGTTACAAGTACTCTTTTTGCGCGTTCGTGTTTAAACACTTGAAACTCATGGTCAGCTCACGTCTACAGTACCAGAAGAAGAATAAGGCATTCGGCCACTAGCCCTTGAGCCACGCATTCTTTCTTCAGAATGCGCCACGCTAACCACTTCCATTCAGAATAGTGGTTATTGCATGCGATTAGGTCTATACTCGATGACTTGCGGGAACGAGCCAGTGTAAAAACCAGTGCTTCATCCCCCAGACAGGTTCGGTGGCGAAACGACCCGTCGTTAATGGCATGCCGGTCTCTTCGACGAAATTCGACCCCGGATTTGACCTCTGGACCGTAGATCTTTTGAGTGGCATTGCCTTTTCTACCACCTTTCTACGTTAATATATTGGTAGATTACTCTTGGACGGTTTGAAAATTAGGAACACCTCATCTGATTTACAGTTTCCCCAGGTACCATGTACAATTTACAGTATCCCCTCAGTGTCCTCCATTTCTGCTTTCACATTGGGCTTCGTATTGGGTGCCAAACTTCACATAGATAAAAGATGTGTAAAGGAGAAAAAAGTATAAAGACAGTCGAAAATTCGTCTAACTCCTCTTGCCCAGGCCATGCACGCACCTTTGCAATTCCAAATGGTTTTCGGATGCGTGGCGCATCTCGAAGAGATCAACCGACACTACATAGATATTTTGTTATGTGTTCATTGGCCAAAGTCCAAGTTTTCATTAGTCATCAAATTTTTTCTCCGACGATATCAGCATGTTTGCTTAGCGTCATCAAGGAATTCCGTGACACCTCGTATTTCCTCACTCAGCACAAAATTTCAGTCACTTGGCCGAACTGGATGAAAAGGAGTATTAGCTGCTGACAACGCCTTTTCAGGCCGATTTTTTCTGAAAAGCTTTCTAAAAAAGTCTATGAAAATGGTAGTGAGGTTAAAACTCTGCTTCAAGGAAGGGGTTGTGTCCCAGTTGGAAACGAGAGGGGTGAGGTTTCAAATAGAATGGCAGCTCATCGGAAGCTAAAGAGACGTAGCCATGCTAAAGAAAAAAGTAACAAAAGCGGCTTAGAATCCGAGAAATGGGACCCCTCATTGTTCGCCGATTTCCGCATTGATGTGAGTCTCATCGGTGCTGCCCTCTTCAAGCCAACGCTCCCTCGACGTCAGAACGACTACGGTCAGACGCCGCGAGGCTACCCATCGGTGGGTCTGCAGCGGCACGAGGGGCGCGGATATGGCCCTGCCATTGGGGATACCCTTCGCTGCAAAGGTGCATCGTCCTGCACCCCCGGGGCCCGCCTGCCTCCCGACTGAGTATATTAATTCTTCTTCGACCTCGTGGAATCCTCCTTAAAATAAGCTTCAAATGGTTGAAATGCCTCAGATGAGAGTTAGCAATGAAAACTGGTTTTGGAAGTGAAAAGATTTTCTTCAGATGCTCCGGCCAAACGCTCCCTCATATTTCGAAGGCATTACATTCGGTGAACGAATCATTCCCGGAGAAGGTCAGCATTTGGGATTGTCATATCACAATCATCCCATCGGATATGTTCGACCAGGTGAGTGTTAATTTTCTGAATTCTTCAGCAACAATTGATTTACACAAGAAAACTGTAGAGATCTTGATCTGGCTAGAATTCACAAAAAAAGTTTTTCCTGCCTGAAGGCGTTATTCACGAATGGTAGAAGGCTGAGTGGCGGCGTTTTCGATAATGCCATTGGTACCCAACACAGCTCCCAACGCGCTTAGGGGTTATCCAGCGGTGGTCACGTCCAGTGACGTCATCGAAACCGCTTCACCCCAATCAATGCGTCCACTGCCTTTAGGTGAGTTCTCAGTTCGGGTGCTTCTGTCACAATCAGGAGCAATGAGTTTCTGATCTTATTGAAAGTGTACCTGAGCTCAAACTTAGATGAACTGATTCTGATTATGACCGAAGCACCCGAACTGATAGTTGTGAGGAGGTACTTGGGTGTAAGGGAACGATGAGGGAAACATCCTCTCCCTAATGAAGTGCTAAGATGGGAACAGAAAGTGAACGTGATTAGTAGACGGTACGGTTTGATGTCGTCATTGAACGGCACTGATGAGGTAGGCGCCCCCCACCCTCGGCGTGCTGTGGGGCAAACTTGGGACCGCCTTTCGATGCAGCTTCACCAGTGACATTAAATGGCGTCATATAACAGCACTGCCCTCCAGGCATCGTGATCACTGTCTTCAATCGTTTTTCTAAGCTCAAAAGTATTTTTTTGTTCAGGGTTGTAAGGGAACTTGATGCTCTCTACATGTTCTGGTAACGGCAACGGGGAACATCAAATCATTTTTCCAGGCGAATTCACTTAGCAGTCCTTGAAGGATCAAAAGACCTTTTGCTTGATCAGGGAAGAGCCTAAGCTGCCTTTACTACCACATACCTATCAAGTAATGATTGAGGATAGTCTCTAAATTGCCATTGGGAATCAATAAAAAGTGCGACATTGAAAACATCCAGAGGGACAGCTTGTCAAACTATTGCGTATTCTTGAATTGATGTACCGATCCAACTAAAACTCGCCATACCCTCTGGCATGCCATGGTTGGATATTCACCTCGTTAATGGCATTGCGCTCCTTCTTTACCATATTAGAGCCGATATCTTTGTAGTAATAAGGCAAAAGATAAGGCTTGGCATCTACCAGTCCCTTATTGGAATGCGCCATGCATCTAATTGATTTCAGAATCGCAGTGACATTTTGTACTGAGCTTGGCCCAGACAACATCTTGAAGGGGGGGGGGGTTAGCCGATATACAATGCGGTCGTTTTATCCTTCCATCCAGAGCTTCGGGAACTGTCCATCAACGACAATGACATCACCACCATCCAAGACGGCACTTTTGCCAAGTTAACGTCCTTGAAGAAGCTCAGTTTAAGTGGCAATCAGATCAGCGTCATTACAAGGTAGACTTATTCCTTGTGCTTTGGTAGCCCTTATTGGGGTTAACTTTCGCCAGCGCTCAAATCAATTTTTCTTTAGGAACATGTTCAAAGGTTTGGACTCGTTGGAAGTGTTGAATCTACAGAATAATCAAATCACAAGCATTGATTGGTCAGCATTTGCCAACCTGAAACAGCTCAGAACTCTTGATTTGGGCACCAATCATTTCACCAATGTGAGTTGCTCAAAAAGGAACCAGAGCCAAGGCGGGAGCAAAGGGCGCTGTCATCGTTAACACGGTCTTTGGATCGGATCCCGTTTATGCTTACCATATTTTCGATCCTTGAGAAGTCTGTTTTCGGCATCAGTGTCTGTTTTTGGCATCAGAACTATCGTAAGAGTAAAAACCTTGCTATGAACATGCACTTGGCTTTGCTTGTCAATTATATTCACCAAATGATCTGCGTCTGCAATTTTGATGAACGTCCTGATGG